>CAUYON010043183.1:0-17941 GCA_963573935.1 Arctocebus calabarensis | reverse complement strand
CTGAGTTTAATTAAGTCCCATTTGTTTATTTTTGTTGTTGTTGCAATTGCCACGGCAGTCTTCTTCATGAAGTCTTTCCCTAGGCCGATATCTTCCAGTGTTTTTCCTATGCTTTCTTTCAGTATTGTTATTGTGTTGTGCCTTAAATTTAAGTCCTTTATCCAACTTGAATCAATTTTTGTGAGTGGAGAAAGATGAGGGTCCAGTTTCAGTCTTTTACATGTGGATATCCAGTTTTCCCAGCACCATTTGTTGAATAGGGAGTCTTTCCCCCAAGGTATATTCTTGATTGGTTTATCGAAGATTCAGTGGTTGTAAGTTGTTAGTTTCATTTCCTGAGTTTCTATACGATTCCAAATGTCTATGTCTCTATTTTTGTGCCAGTACCATGCCGTCTTGACCACTATGGCTTTGTAGTACAGCCTAAAGTCTGGAATGGTAATACCCAGTTTATGGGTTTTTTTTAAAGCAAATTTTACCTATAGTAAAATACACAAATTTTAAATGTACTATATTAACTACTTCTCACTTGTGATAAAGACACTACACTTTATTCATTTTAGTGTTGGGGCAGTGTGGCTTGTTTCTAGGTTAAGACTATTTTAAGTAAGCTATTATAAAAGTGATGACATGCATTTTTTGAGACATCTCTATTTATATCTCCTGGATAAGTGCCGGGTATTAGGATTGCCAACATAGAATACATGTATGTTAAGTGTTATTTTTCAAACTCAGTGCTGTGTAGGCTCACATAATTAGCATTACCTTTTCCTTTGTCCTGCTTATTCACATGCACACCAACATATTGCATATCGATAAACACGAATGTGGACACGAGTTTTGTAATGCCCTCCTGTCTGCCAGACTCCCAAACAGAATGGTGTAATCCATCACAATTTTCCTTCTTTCCTAGAACTCAGTATTATTTTCACTCTCTGCAAAACATTAAATTTTATTTTAGGTCCCTCTTACCATATTTCATACCCTGATTCCATCCCCACCCCGAGGAGAATAATACTGCATTTTGAAAACTAAACTACCCTATTTGATATTTGTATATTTCTTAGCAGTATAAAGCTTGGATCCTTCATCATTTAAACATATTGATTTTTCTAATGACTTCCTGTCATCTCCCATCTTGGTTTCTAAACCACTATATCCTCCCGTATGACTTTCATTCTTCCTGTGATTAATATGTCCATTTTTAAAGATAGAAAGAAAAGATCTCTTCTCAGTAGGCTTATTTTTTGTCAACACTGAGTGTATTATTGTATTGAATGTTTTAGAGAGAATACGTTAATAATTTACTTTAAAAATGTACACCCAAAGTGATGTGAGAAAATATAGACAAATAGATATAACATGAAACAGAGTAATTAAAGGCAAAAACAGAATGGAAATAATAAAAAAGTATATAAAAACAAGTTATTAACTGTGTGGCTCTTAATTTGATAATAAGTGTCTCTTGGAAAGTAATGCAGGATTTAGAAACGAGATAACCTCATTTCCTAAGCATACTAATAACTATCCCTTCGTTTATCTGCATAGACTTCCTTATTCATGACACAAGTGTTTCTTGCCCAGATATTTGCTATTGTTGGATGAAGCATCAGTTTCACATTTGCAATCCCAAACAAGATGTCTGATGTTTTTACTCAGTTACTGCTTTTAATCAGACTTCAATCTTTACCCTAAAGAAATTAGTTCATGTGTGGGCAACAGAGAAGTCTACATAGAGAGTTAAAAATTTATTACAGGGATGGCGCCTGTAGCTCAAAGAAGTAGAATGCCCCCCCACCCCGTGTACTGGAGGTGGTGGGTTCAAATGTGACCCTGGCCAAAAACTGCAAAAAATTTAAAAAATTTAAAAAAAGAGTTTATTATAGATACATTAAAATCTTGTCAATCACACGGACAAGTCTTAAAGTTTTTGACGTTAAACAGAAGACACTTCAGCTTGAAAGTATTTATGAAATGTATAAGCAACTGAAATCCTCAACCTTATTAGGATACCAGACAACGCTTCCTCTTCTAAATCGAACAGCATCAGGAAGTACCTGTTGGGAAGTTTGAACTTCCCTATCACTTCCAAGCAGTTGACTGTCCTGACATTTTGGGAACAGGTATTTGAAAATATTAAAATACACATTAAGTATCACTCCTTGAAGAGAGTTTCACATAGATATAATTTCACGAAGTACTGATCCTATAAAAAAAAATCAGAAGATCCATCCATATGTTACCACTACTCCTGGTCATGGGTTGTACATATGTACATTTGTAGAAAGATGGGAAAGACAGTAAGGGTTCATATGAAGCCAAAGATTGACAAGCTGCATGACAAAGAATACTGGGAATAAAATATGCTAAATGTTCTCCGTGTTTCAGACACAATCACAACCTACAGAACTGGCAAAGATAAGTCAGCTGATTCAAGTAAAACTTTTAGCTAGTACTGTTAACAGAGCTTTTGGGGGTGGTGGTAAAGGCACCTATGATAAGCTTTAGTAGCATACATACAACTAAAGAATTTTAAATCAATTTTTTAAAACACAAAAACACCAGTAAAATTCTACCAAAGAAGAGGTAGGTATAATAAGCCATACACGTTGAACCCTATTTATTTTTCATCATTTGGTTCGTGGTAGAGTTTATTTAGCTCCATTTCTTCTCTTTCCTTGCAATTCATGGCAGAAAGATTGGACACAGATTTTTATTCCAAATTATTTCAAATATAAAATTCCTCTACCCATTCTTTCTACATATTGTCCACATTTTAAATATACGCTGTTAAAAGCAACTTGTTCTTCATAGTCCATTTCCTGCCTTCCCTTAGGCAATCCGTTCACTAAACGTCTGAACAGAGACAGCATCCTCTGTACATTCAGCTGTTTGTCTTAAGGTGATCTAATTTAAAATGCAATTTGTAGGAAATTATATCTTCTGTAAAAGGGAGCAAATACACAAGAAAGAAAACAACTCTTTATTCACGTCTAGTTTCTTACAAAGGGATTTTACATTAATGGGAAATTTTAACAGGAAAATAAGAAAAGCAGGAGCAATTTAGATGAGAATAGAGTTTCTAAATAGTTCAAAGTGATTTCCTGATGGCATTTTAATATGAATTTCTACAAGCAAGACATTACAAAATTGTGTTCCTAGCAGATGAATCTCATTTCTGGTAAAATTCTAAAATAACTTAACCTAATTACTCTTGTGAGAAAGTCCTGCATGGTGAATGCCAGTTTTATACAAGAGGATGAAAATGCATGGATATCATTTGTACATCTGAATATTATGCTTTCACATATTCTCAAATTACTTACATCTCGGAAGATTTTGTTTAAAGCAAATCTTCTTACTGGTATGAAACACTATAACTATCAATATTAACTTTAAAATATTCATGACAATAAAATCAGAGTTAAGAATTAAAAGAGGATTAATAACTAAAAGGGTTACTGTTCGAGATGAAAATATTTCAAAATCAGAGACCACCTCTATCTATATAGAGGAATAAAACAGTGCCAGCCGCATCCATCTATACTTAAAACACAAATATCACTGTGATAGTGCTTGTTAATTATTGAGGCATAAAATAAAGACATCAAACTATGTTGTCAGTGATTATACACATATCAATCTTTTCACCTCTATCTTCTTTAATTAGCTAAAACTCTTTTCTGTGTTGTTGCTTGAATTATCTAAGTATTTCCTTAAAGTTCCACTCAAATTACTTTGAGAAAAACCTATTTACAAGTCAACTACATGAATGTTTGGAAGGAGGAAACATAGTACAGAAAAAGTTACCATAATTTCAAGTACATTTACATATAATATTCCTATCTACATTTGTTTTACATAGATACACATACTACATTCCAAAACCCTCTGTAGGTTGCAATAATATTGTAATTTATCTGCCCTTTTCATTTCGCATTGACACTTGTAACTAATTGAAGAAAACTTTTTGATTTTTATTCTATTTTTATTCATTCTAAGAGCTAAGAAATAATTTTCAGAAACTCAATATACCTTTGTGCCAATCTTCATTATTTGTGACTAAGCGTATTGATATTGTCAGATTTTCCATAGATTTCCTTTTATTAGTAATTGTTGCAAATACATCATAATCTATGCAAATAAAACCATCATGATTTCAAATGCAACTTTATTTTAAAATTGTTAATTTGTATCAGTTAAATAATACACATACATACAAATATTTGTGTTTATGTAATGATTTGAATAAATATGTATAAGTACATGTGAACTTAATATGAGTTTTAAAAATAACTCATATATAAAAACTTATGTGTGAACTTATGTACAAGGATAAAACATTATTAAACTTTGTAAACCAATGAGATAAGATGGCAAGCAAAAAATCACTACTATTGTTAACATATAGCAATAATGCTATTACTACTAGTAATTAACCAATAAAATAATTTATCAATATATAACACCAAAACAATGTTTAATGTTTTTTCAAGGACTTTGTTGTATGACTAGTCATGAACTCTATCAGTTTTCTAACAATCATCCCTGTAGATCTTAAAAAATGTGCGTATGTGATTGAGCAGTAAAATAATTGACTGGCTGTGTTAAAAAATGTACTGAATATACTCATAGATTTTTCCTTACATAACAACATCTTTCAAATGAATGGACAGATTAGTAGAAAAATAATCACCTTCTATATAGATGGCACACTTATTAAAGAAAAATTAATTTCCTTTAGAAATTTAGAAAGCTAAATGCCTTTATTCTACTTGTTACTAAAGTCCAAGCTAAGCTAACTGATTGGTTATTATTCTTGATCTGACTGAGGGTCAACAACCTATGGCTTGAAATGAATGAACAAATCACCTTCTGCCTTTCATATTTAACATGCTCTGTTTAAAAATATGTATTTTATATCTTTTTTTTTTTTTTTTGCAATTTTTGGCTAGGGCCAGGTTTGTACCCACCATCTCTGGTATATGGGACTGGTGCCCTATTCCTTTGAGTCATGACACCACCCTATTTTATATCTTTATTCCCTGTTGAAACATAGCAAAACATATGGATTGTACATTACTTTCTGCTTTTAGTTGATATGTGGAAGAGCCGTTACCTAGTATTTATTTTCTCCATCTAGTTAATATCCCATATGGAAACACCATTCAATTGTGCATAAATTATTCATAAATGTACTGCAGAAAATAATTATCTTCAAGAATGATGACAAAAATATTTGGATAACTTTCACAAGCAAAGGACTCATATGTAGGTTTTCTAGTTGTGTTAATTTGAATATATAACAAACCATTGTTAAATTTATAGTTCTTTACAAGAAAACAGTCATCATTAACAGATAATGATGTATGGATGTATCATTTTATGTAGATAGATCATTTCTATGTGTATGTCAAATACCACATCATTCCTGTTTCAAACAGGATTGACCATATTGTTCATATAGAAAATATTTTCATATCACATCTGGTACTTTACATTGAATTTTGGTCATTTTTTAAAATATTTAGAAATAATAATAACATATATGAAATATTAAGTTTATTAATAATACGTAAAAGGTAAAATTGTCCAAAATTTACATTGCAAAAAATAGCATCAATGGTGATAAATTCAAGGGCAAGCTAAATATAAATATAGAAAAGACAAATGTGAAGCAAAAATTACATAGACACACTTATACATACATACATATACAATTTTACTCATCATTTTGCATTTATGAAATTTATTTCTGATATCTGTTATAAATAATTAAGCCAATTATACATATCATATTGTATAGACATTTAATATGCACAATGAAAATCTTATTATTCTAATTTTTTAATTAATAAAGCATTGAAAAGTATTATCAATGGGTATAGAAAATATGTGAAGTGTATCTATTATTCAAGGAGAAAAAGTATTGATACTCTGAAGCTAACAAGTTGATTCAATACCTCAGCAATATTTATATTCTATTTATCTTTCTAAATTAGAGGAGAATGACAGAGAAAAATATAGTGGTATTTACAAACCCTTAAAAAAGGTCACATTTACTGAGATTCATTGGTTATATTTTTGTGATTTATTACAACAATATAAAGTAGGCTTTAAAATTTTCTTAATCTGAAGCTTCTTCAAAGTTATTATGTCCATCATCTGCTTTTGTTCCCTAGGGAAAGTCAAAAGGATTAAAGTCTGGTTTTATTTTTTATGAAAGTTTGTCTTCTGAATTTTATTATTTTATAACTGTTGAATCTTCATAATAGAAAACTGAGAATGCCTCTATAATCAAAAGAAAAAGAAAAAAATAATTTTATTCAAAGGATCTAGTTTTTTTTTTTAATTTTTTGTACAAAAGGTCTTTATTGGTGGGGGATGCTGCAGAGCAGTGCTAAGAAGGAGGGAAAAGAGAGAGAGAGAGGGAAGCAGGATGTAGATTTTTTAATTATTTTTCCTAAGATGGCTAGAGCCTGGGCACTGTGGATCACACCTGTAATCCCAGCACTCTGGGAGGCCGAGGAAGGTGATGTGTTTGAGCTCAGGAGTTCAAGATAAGCCTGAGCAAGAATGAGACTCCATCACTACTAAAAATAGGAAAAAAAAAATGCTAGCTGGGCATTGTGGCAGATGCCTACAATACCAGCTAACTCGGGAGGCTAAAACAAGAGGATTGCCAAGCCCCAGAGTTGAGGTTGCTGTGAACCACACCACAGCACTCTACCCAGGGCAGCAGAGTGAGATTCTGTCTCACAGTCAAGATGATTAGACCAAGTGTCATCTTTGAAAAGGTGACTAAAGACAACATCCATTTAAATCAAGGATATTTCATCTCTTTCAAATACATACCCTCACTTTGGGTGGAAGAACTTGTGCAAAAGATTTCACCCAAGAAAGACACTTATGGAAAATTAACCATGGACAAATCTGTTGAAGATTATTTTAAAGAGAAATTACATTACTACGAATCCAATAATATATTTTGCCATAATCAGCACTGTACAGTAGATAAATTGATATACAGATTCGCTGTTTATTTGAAGTGTATATAAGCACCAGAAATTTTAAAAACATTGATACGCTTAGTTTATGCCATTGATGAAACATCATAAAGAAATTGATAATAATTCTCCTGCCAGGAGCAGGTGAATTTGATCTCTGAGATATTTTTGCAAATTACATGCTTGAATGAAGAATGAGATATGATTGACAAATGACATCTGAAATCTGCTTCAAAGATCTGCTTTGAATCTGTGACTGTTTTCCATCATTCATTCCTTTTGCTCTGTCTTTGAAATCACCCCCTTTCAATTTTGGGCATCTGCACATTCCCATTGTTCCACAGTCCAGATCATTTCTGACATTAATTCTAGGTACAATGGGAGGAGCTATTTATTTCATATTTGAAGCTTAATTATTTTGACAATAATAACACAGTAATCAGCACAGTTATACTGGAGAAAAAAACCAAAAAACCTTTACTTCAGTAATGTAACAAATACATATAATGTATCTATTCATCCAATCATCATAGTAATCTTGTGAGATATATGTGAGTATTACCCATTTTTCTGATGAAACAACTGAGGCTTAAAGGGGTTGCATGGATTGCCTACGATCCCAAGGCTGGGATGTGGAAAAGTTGGGATTTGATCCCAGGAATTCAGAGTTCATGTTCTTAAGCTCCATCAGTAAAACACATAATTCATTTTAAGGGGAATCTTCACTAAGATAAACCGACCATTTATGAATACTTATTTATAATGTCTCAGCTTTATTTTATCAGAACTCTTATTTCATTATTGTATGTGTGTTCAATGCTGAGTAAAAAATGACCACAATCTTAGTGGTTTGAAACAAAAGTTTTTATTTGACATTTTCTGTGTGTTGAATCCAGGCACAGAATCCTCTGCTCAGAGTCGGTCAAGGCTGCTACAAGTTACCTGCTCACCTGGAGGCTTAAGTTGGAAAGAGCTGCTTCCAAGTTCCCTAGGATCTTGGAAAAATCCATCTTGCAATCATAGAACTGACGTCTACACATCTTTGTGAGGCTGCCAGCTGCTCTATGTGGCCCTCAGATCCTTGCCTCATTTTCTGCTGCACAGGCAGAGCCCAACACGGACAGCTGCTTCTTCCAGAAAAGCAGGAGAATGTCTCTGTGCAGCAAGTTAAGAGGAAGTCTGAGAGAGTGTAATGTCCTCCTATGGGTGGCATGTAATCTCTTTTGCTGTATCTGATCCCTCAGGGAGCAAATCTCCCAGTCCTACCCCTACTCTAGAAGAGAGAATTGCACAAAGTTGTGAATCCCGGGAGGCAGGAAATTATTGGGGGTGGGGGGAAAGTCCCCTTAGCATCTGTTTGAATCCAAGGGACTCTCTAAAAAAGTTTTTGGCAATCTTCAGAGAGGTCAACATTATAACTGTTGGTTGGATCAAAGTGCACACTTTTGCTAGAGGACTTATCAGATATCCTTAGTCTTAAGGTCCTAGGTCTCAAGTGACCCATCTACCAATTCATCCAATTAGTACTCTCCCCGCTGAAGCCCTGTTCATCTGCCAGTCCTCCAAGAGGCAGAGCTGAAGGGAATAAAGATTGTAGTTATTTCTTAGAGTATTGGAAACAAGAAGCTGTAAGTGGAATGTATTTCAATTTTGATTATTTTATTGATGGATTCTCAGAGATCGTCCTATACACAATTGATTTGGGCAGTCACACAGTACTCTGCCTATGCATGTAATTGAGATTTTTAGTGAACAACACCTACTGTATTGAGCCTGACTTGAAGAAAATAAAAAGATCCATCTTGAAATTGCCCCCTACTTCATTTGAACTGGTTTATGATACCACTTAAATTACTTTCCACCCTATCCACTTTCAACTATACCACTTACAAGCAGGTTATGATTGCTTCAGATTTAACTTCCGAAAAAAATTTATTTTTCTATTCGAAACAGGTTTAAAAACTTCTTACATGTCTAGGATTAAGAGAGTTTGAAAGTATCAGCTAATGAGATACTATCAGTTAAAAATAAAATGTAGTTAAATATATATTATATATACACACACAGCAACGAAAATAAATTTGTGCATTTAAATAATTCAATTTCTTTCAAAGGAAACGTGTGCAGGAACATAAGACTATAAAATTTAGGGCACCTAAAAATATCTAATACGTTTGTGCTATATTCATATATTTAGTGCTTAATGTATTATTAAAGATAGCTCCAGGCAAAAGTTCTGCTCTAACGATTGGAAAGGCTATTTCATGGACCCAAAATACCCAGTATGTTATCTGGCTTTGGGTTCCTGTATGCTCAATCACAAGCTGACATAACATTTTTAAAGTAGGTTGACATAACATTTAAAAAGTATGATATTCCTTTAAGTGTGGGATAAGGACTACTTGGTAATGACTCATATAAGCAAAGGTTTTATTCTACAAGATAGTTAGGGAATAAAATTCACTGACCCAGTCTTCAACCAGAGGAGACCTTTAGTCTGTGGCCTCAATGACATTCTTGAATATAACAGTAAACAAAAAAAAAGAGAAAAATATAAGTTGGAAGTACTTTATGTTCCACAGAGAGTTCACTTACATTATCTTATTAGATCTGCAACATACTCCTAGAAAATAGAAACACATCTCTTTAATTTCTACTTCAAATGCAGGAATAAAAAATTGAAGGAACTCAACTTCCATACTTGACACAATTTTTTTGAGAAAAATGCAGATTTCATGGTTCTTCACCCAATAGATTTCAAGAATCTTCTCTCAATATTATGTTAATACATGTGGCATAGTAAAATTACCAAACATTTTGAAATTCTCCATAATTTGGTTAAAATCATGGTTTCGCTATTTGCTAGATGTGGAAACTTGAGAATGTTACTTGACATTCCTGTCTTCATTGGCCTCTCTGCCAAATAAATAATAGAAAACCTATAACAATATTGATGTATGTAGTGAGATAGACGATACTTATATAATTCATATGGTAGGTCCAATTTGGAAGAGAAAATAGTTGTGCAAAATGTTTTTCTCTACCATTTCCATGTAGGCAAGTCTTAAGACAGACTTCCTATTAATTATAATATTCTTAGAAGGATCAATAAAGAATACTATTATCTCTCCTGAGACTGACAAAGGGAATAAGGAGAAATATATTAAGGGTTATTGCTGTCTGGGAGTACTCTACCCCAGACTAGGGAATAAGGTAATTTATCAAAAGAAGCAAACTACCCTGTTCTTGTCTCTCAGGATTATATTGCATATTCATTGTATAATGTTGAAATGAACATTTACTATTTTCTTCTATTTCTAGCTCTAAAGTACCTTGAGTTCAATCACAGAAAATGTATAGAAGCATGAAACACAGTACAAGTAGAGCTATACTATATATACACACAAAAAATGTGTGTATATGTACTTATAGACAGATTAATATTTGACTTTTTGTTTAAAATCTAGCATTATTTTGAGTAGTATTTAATTTACCATATAAGTATCTAAATGTTAGAAAAATTACTAAAATATAATATGCTCTGTATCTTAAAATAGTGCTTAAATACAGATTTAAATCAATCTCAATTACACCTACTAGTTGTGACTAGGACAAGAAATACACCCTCATTTAATATAATTTTTTAAATGTATGAAACATATGTTTTAGGGGAACCTACCTTAAGCCAAGTGCTATTATTTTTTACTAATTATTTGTAATAAACATATCATGCATATTAAAAAAATGGTGGGAGAGATGAAAGGAAGGAAGAAAGAAAAGAAAAAATAAAAAAGAAAGAATAATAATAACAATGGCTCTGATCTCCAAATATTCACTGGATAAGAATTACATACATATATGTTAGACTAGTAATAACATACATTATAAATTATCAATGTAGTTCTCTAAAAGCTAAATCAGAGATAAAATTTGTCTAGGGAATTAAAAAATTACTTAAGATAATACTGATATATTCTGAGTTTTTGAAAATGAATGGTAATTATTACTATTTTTTTTGTGTGTGTGTATCGTTGAGAATTTTCTCTACAGATGACTATGTTATCTTTAAATAAGGATAATTTACTTCTTCCTTTCCTACCTGGATGCCTTTGATTTTATTTTCCTTCCTAATTGCCTAGTCAGAAGCATCAGTTACAATGTTGACTATAAGTGATGAGAGAAGATTCTCTGTGTCTTCCCTCATCTTATGAGTAACGTTTTCAGCCTTTCTTTCTTTTTTTTTTAAGAGACAGAGTCTCACTCTGTCGCCCTGGGTAGAGTACCATGGCATCGCACAGCTCACGGCAACCTCCAATTCCCTGCCTCAGGTGATTCTTTAGCTACCCGAGTAGCTGGGACTACAGGCGCCCGCCATATCGCCTGGCTATTTTTTTGTTGCAGTTTGGCCGGGGCTGGGTTTGAACCCATCACCCTCGGTATATGGGGCCAGCACCCTACCTGGTGAGCCACAGGCACCACCCTCATTTTCAGTCTTTAATATGAAGTATGATGCTCTCGGTGGGTTTAATGTTGAAGCACTTTAGAATATTGCAGAAATAAATGTCTATTCTTAGTTGGCTGAGTGATTTTTATCATGAGTAGGTGTAGATTTTGCAAATTGTTTTTATGACCAAGTGTGTTTGGTCATTGTATCTATATTCATAACTAATATCGATCTTCAACTTTCCATTCTTTTGATGTCTTTATCTCATTTCAGTATCATGGTAATATTCATTTCTAAGGATCAGTTAGGAATTTTTCTTATTTCTTCTATTTTTTGGAAAGAGTTTGTGAAAAATTGGTGCCATTTCTTCTTTGAATGTTTGATAGAATTCACAACTGAAACCGTCTGTTTCTCAGTTGGTGTGTGTGCGTGTGTGAGAGAGAGAGAGAGAAGTCATTGATTTAATTTTCTGTTATTTTTAATTCACTATCTCAATCACCCTATTGTTACCTATTCATATTCCTATTTCTTCTTGAGTCACATTTGGTAAAATTTGTTCATTTGAAAAATGATTTCTATTTGCTGTCAAACAATTGTTATAGTACTAACTTAAAAAAATCTATACAATTAATCTGCCAAGGAAGAAATAGCAAGCTTAATAAGAAAATACATGTAATCTGAGATGGATTAAAAACAAACACACAAATTATCAAAACTCATAGGAAGCATCTGAAAAGTGCTCAGATATTTAAAGATGTAAATACTTAAAGAAGAAAAAAAATCTCAAATTAATAGCAGCAATCCAACAATTACCCTTATTATTTCTTCCTCGGCACATTAATTGTATAATCTATACAACTAATATTACAATTAATGTGCCACAATTGATTTAACATATTTGCTGATTTTTCAAATTTCTTTCTTTTATTAGTATTTTTTGGGCGGCGCCTGTGGCTGATCCAGTAGGGTGCTGGCCCAATATACCAAAGGTGGTGGGTTCAAACCCAGCCTTAACAGAAAAATAGCCAGATGTTGTGGTGGGCACCTGTAGTGCCAGCTACTCGAGAGGCTGAGGCAAGAGAATTGCCTAAGTCCAGGAGTTGGAGGTTGCTGTGAGCTGTGTGATGCCAGGGGCCCTTCACCAAGGGCGATAGAGTAAGACTCTGTCTCTACAATATATATATATATATATATGTATAGTGGGAGTAACATACTGCATATTATTTGGAGTCTTTTAAATTCACAGAGATTTGTTTTAGAGTCTTACACAAGGTCTGTACTACAGAAGGCTGCAGACGTCCTGAAGAATGTGTAGTCTGCTATTCTTGATCTCTGTTAGGTACGGTTGTTTTGCAGTGTGGTTCAAATCCATTTTATTGCTGATCTTCTGTTAGTTGTCCTAATCTTTATTGATAGTGGGGTTCTAGAGTTGCTATTACTATTTAATTGTCTATTTCTCCTTTTATTCCTTTCAGTTTTTGCTGGATGAAATTTTGAGGTTTTCTTGTTTGGTGCAAAATATAATCACTATAACTTCTAGATGGATTGACATTTTTATTACAGTAAAATAATAAGCTTTATCTCTGGACAATTTTCATAAGGTCTGTTTTTAAGATATGAATTAGCACAGCACCTCCAGCCCATTTTGAATTGCAATTTGTATGATATCCCTTTTTTATCCTTAGTTTTTTGTCTTTAAAAAAGTTTAAACAGTATATAGTTGGATATTTTATGTATTTATCTTATATTTTATCTATTTATCTTATCTTTGCTTTTTTTTTTGAGACAGAGCCTCAAGCTGTGTCACCCTGGATAGAGTGCGGTGGCATCACAGCTCACAGCAACCTCCAATTCCTAGGCTCAAGCGAGTCTCCTGCCTCCGCCTCCCAAGTAGCTGGGACTACAAGCACCCACCACAATGCCCGGCCATTTTTTGGTTGCAGCCGTCATTGTTGTCTGGCGGGCCCAGGCTGGATTTGAACCTGCCAGCTTAGGTTTACGTGGCTGGTGCCTTAGCCTGTTGAGCCACAGGCTCCGAGCTGTTATCTTTGCTTTTTAATTGAAATATTTAAATCATTTACAATTGACCCTTGGACAAAGGGGGGTTCAGGGTGCTGCCACCAACACCCCCATGATAAATCCACAGAAAACTTTTGAGAACCCCAAATCTTAACTGCTAATAGCCTTCTGGGGACTTGAAGCCTTACTAATAACATAAAGAGTCGATTAATACCTACATTCACACATGTTATACATATTATATACTTCTTTCTTACTATAAAGTAAGCTAAAGCCTAGAAAATACTACCAATAAAGTCATAGAGAAAGAAAGTAAACCATGTATTTATTATTCATTAGCTGGAAGTGGATCATCACAAAGTCTTCTTCTTTGTCATCTTCATGTTGAGGAGTCGGAGGAGCAGAAGATAAAGGGGAATTGATGCTGCTGTCTCAGGGACGGCAGAGGTGAGGAGGGGAAAGAAGAGGCAGGAGAGGCAGGCATGCTCATCTGTAGACTTTATTGAAAAAAAATCTAGGTGGCTCGGTGCCTGTGGCTCAATGGACTAAGGCGCCAGTCATGTACACCTAAACTGGCAGGTTCAAATCCAGCCCCCGGACCTTCCAAACAACAATGACGACTGCAACCAAAAAAAAAATGGCCGGGCGTTGTGGCGGGCGCCTGTAGTCCCAGCGACTTCGGAGGCTGAGGCAAGAGACTCACTTGAGCCCAGGAATTGGAGGTTACTGTGAGCTGTGATGCCACTGCACTCTATCCAGGGTGACAGCTTGAGGCTCTGTCTCCAAAAAAAAGAAAAAAAATCTAGGTATAAGTGGCTCTTTGCAGTTCAAACTCACGTTGTCCAAGGGTCAACTGCATATTAAATATAATTACTGGTAATGTGGTAGGTAGAGCTGACATTTTGCTGTATCTTACATAAGTCATACGATGTTTTTATCTTTGATATATTGTTTCCCTCTTGTTGTATTAATTTATTTTTAGTTATTTTATTAACAGTAGTGCTGGTGATCAACATCATCTCTAATTTATTACAATATATTTGTATCAATACCGACTTTATTTCAATAGTATACAAAATAACAACTCCTTTATTCTATTATTATATTATAATACTCTTATAGTATGTACAAACTTACATAGATTGATATTGCTGTTTTATTCCACTGGCTTTTAAATCTGCCAAAAGAAGCGAGTCAGAAGCCTAAACTACATTTATACTCTTATTTTTACGTACATAGTCACCTTTACTGATTCTCTTCATTTCTCTATGTTAATTTGTATCCCTTCATTTGAGACTAAAAGACATCATTTAGCATTTCTTTTATGATGATCTTCTAAAAACTGCTCTCCCAAATCTGGGTTATCCTTAAATATCTGACTTCCTGCTTCATAGTCAAAAGATGGTTCTGCTATATGCAGAATTCTGAGTTTACCACTAATTTACTTCAGTTTTAAATGTCTTCTCTCTGTTTAGAGGCCTACACAGCTTTTGATAAGAAATCAGCTGTTGAGCTGATGGAGAATGCTTATCACATGTGTTGCGTTGGTCCTTCTGACTATTTTCACGTCTGTAGCATTATCTTTTGCTTTTGACAGTTTGATCAGGATATGTGTCTACACATATGTCTGTTTGAATTTATTCTTCTTAAAGTTGTTAAGCCTTTGGGGATAAGTGTTAATGACTTTCATGAAATTGGGAATGTTGTTTTTTATTTCTTCAAATATAAACACTCCCTGACTCACAATGGGGCTGTATCTTCATAAACACTCATCTACAAATGCTGGAAATTATGTGTTCCTTTTCAGGTATGGAACTAAAGTTTCTCTTGGTACCTTAGTGCCACCTAATTATTTGACAGTGATTTCCTTAAATGCCAAACGTTGACAAATCTTCATATCTTCTTTGAAATGTCTGTGTGAGTGTCATGGTGTGCCTTTAACTCTCAGCATGGCCAGTTACCTCCTTGCCTTAGCCTTCCATTCCTGCTTCTGCGGAGTTTTCAGCTAGAGGTGAGAGCTGGAGGCCTTTTCAGGTCTTTCCTAAGCAGCTAACCAGCCCCACAGAGGTGCTTGGTATTCAGGGTCCTGGAAATAGATCAGACCTTTTTAACAATGCTACATGATCTGCTATGAATTGGAGTGTGCCACCCCATCTCCAGATTTGTATCTTGAAGTCCTAATTCCCAATATTACTGTATTAGAGATAAGACTCTTGGAGGCAATTAAGATGAAGTAAAATCATAACATTGGAATCCGAATCTGATAGATGTATGGCCGTATAAGTAGAAGAGAGGGAGCTATCTCTTTCTCTTTCTACATGTGAGGACACAGTGGAAATGTGGATATTTGCAAGCCAAGAAAAGAATCCTCACCAGAAACCACTAATGGTAGAACTCTGATCTTAAAATTCTAGCTTCCTAATCTATAAAAAAATGAATTTCTGTTGTTTAATCCATCTAGTCTATGATATTTTCTTATGGCACCTCTATTTGACTAATATAACATCTCTTTTTTCAACTTTTCCTTTTAATATTTTTGATTGGTCTTCTCTTGGGTTCAACGTTTATATTTTACTCCTAACAACTGCAATATTAAAATGCTTTCCTGTGAATGTTTTTAAAAAATTCATCCCGGCAGAAGCTTTCATATAATGTGAGTCTGAATTGTGTCTAATAAAGGCAAGCCCTTCAAATGGGAAGTTTCTGGGGAACAGCCAGACAGATCAAATAGTATCGATTTTTTTGAGATTGAATCTTTGAAAAAGCTGGAGCTCCAGTCTACTTTATTTGGTACTGGAAATGGGACTATTGTTTTACATGTCTATACCGTGTTGGAGAGAAAGGAATGGTTAAGGCAAGTGAAAATGCCATAAATCTCACAATTTTCATCAATAGTTAGCCACCATTTTTTGATAAGTGCTGGGCAATGCCTGAGAAAAAGAAAATTTCTCATTAAATAGCAGATTTCCATTTCTATATTTAGTTGTGTACATAAATTTGTTTAAAGGTAAAAAAAAAATACTTATTTGAAGTTCTAATTCGCTCTTCATAAACAATGCTTCAGGTTTGTAGTTCATATTCAAACTATGTGCTTTGGTTTGAGTGTTTTTCTTCCTCTTTCCTCCAAAACTTGAATATTGAGAATCTAATCTCTAAGAAGATGGTTTTAGGAAGTTGGGTTTTGGGGAGGTGATTAGTTCATGAGGGTGGAGCCCTCAGGAATGGAATTAGTGGCCTTTATTAAAGAGTCCAAAGAATTTCCTTTGTTCCTTTAAGCACATGAGAATGCAATGAAAAACAGCCTTGTACGAATCCGGAACAGTTCCTCACCAGACATTGAGTCTGTCGGTGCCCTAACCCTGGACTTCCCAGCCTCCAGAATTGGGACAAATAAATTTTAGGATTTTAAATAAGGTATGTGTATGTAAATTTGTTTAAAGGTTAAAAAAATACTTATTTGAAGTTCTAATTTGCTCTTCATAAACAATGCTTCAGTCTATTGTAGTCCATGTCGTTTGAAAAATTTTAACCAAATAATTTTATTTAAAATAATCCTAGATGTGGCACGCGTGCACGGAGGGGGCGACGGTGGCGGTGACGCTGCGGCGGCCGCGGGCGGGCGGCGGCGCGTGAGGCGCGCGATCCCCAGTGTCTTGGGAGCAGTGCCCCGACCCCCGCCGCTCGCGCCGCCGCCCGGTCGGTCAGGGCCGAGACCCGCAGCCGGACCAAGGACGATATCAAGAAGGTGATGGCGGCCATTGAGAAAGTGCGAAAATGGGAGAAAAAGTGGGTGACTGTGGGTGACACATCTCTTAGGATATTTAAGTGGGTTCCTGTGACAGACAGCAAGGAGATGAAAACAGCAACCAGAGTTCTATGTCTGATGTCTATCAGCTTAAGGTAGACAGCAGCACTAACTCAAGCCCCAGCCCCCAGCAGAGCGAGTCCCTGAGCCCAGCACACACCTCTGACTTCCGCACAGATGTCTCCCAGCCCCCCACTTTGGGCCAGGAAATCCTTGAGGAGCCCTCACTGCCTGCCTCAGAGGTTGCTGATGAACCACCCACCCTCACCAAGGAAGCGCCAGTTCCACTAGAGACACAGATTGCTGAGGAAGAGGAAGACTCAGGTGCCCCACCCCTGAAGCGCTTCTGTGTGGACCAACCTGCAGTGCCGCAGACAGCGACAGAACGCTAGCACCGTCCTGGCACCCTCTGCCTCCTGGCCCCTGCCTCTATTTATTGCATTCTGGTTCTGGCTGTGCTGTGTTGCTGGGGTGATGGCAAGCACTGGGGTCCAGAGCCTGCACCTGTGAGCCTCCGGCCTGGAAGCTGACATAGGACTTGGGGTTGTAGCATCATCTTTGCATACCTGGCACCTGTGTCTGCTTGCTCCTGAGAAGAGGAGCACTCATGTCCTTTTTTGCACCCCAAGTAGGCTGGAGCATCAGCCATCCCAAGGTTCATCTGTC
>CAUYON010043180.1:0-14283 GCA_963573935.1 Arctocebus calabarensis | reverse complement strand
TTCCAGGAATACAGAAATACAGGGAATAATAAGAGAAGTATCGGGGTACTTGCCACCTGTTTTTAAAAAATAAGACATATATAAACACAATTCAACCCTCCCTGAAAGTGTCTCCTAGTGAGTTGAAGACCCTTTAGTTTCACAGGCATGCTTTTATGTTTCTACTCTGTGTATATATATGCTTAGACACTGTATCTTGTTTTGCACATCGTCAAACTCTATAAAAGTGATTTTTTTACTGCAAAAAAAAAAAAGAGAAATTACAAACATGTTTCACTTATAAATGAGGATGCAACATCCTAAACAACATATTGACAAGTTGAATTACAAAATTAATATTTAAGTAATATACTTTAGTCAGAATTGAATCCAATTTATATGAAAGTTAGACACTATTTTCTTTTCTTTTTTTTATTCTTTTTGGTTTTCTTTCCCTCACCCCCTACCTCCTTCTCAGTCTGCTCTCTCCTTCCCCCATGCCCCACTGTGTCATTCATTGTCATTATTTGTCCTCAAATCAAAGATTAACACATAGGATTCATGCTTCTCCATTCCTGTGATGTTTCACTAAGAATAATATGTTCTACCTCCAAGCAAGTTACTACAAACGCAGCAAAATCTCCATTGTTTTTGATGGCTGAGTAATATTCCATTGTATACATATACCATAGTTTACCAATCCACTCCTGGGGAAAGCCTGGGTATATTTTTGATTCCCCATGAAAACCCAAACAAATATTAACTATCATGGTCTAAAGACAATGAAGATGGCAGAGCACACATCTACAACTTTATTAAAAATAAATAAATGTAGCCACAAGTGATACCAAAGGCAACATAAATGGGTTTGCTAGGTAGCTAGCAAGGGACCTCTAAGAATCTCCTAAGGGCAAAAGTAGATGGTATCCCTTGGTCTTATTTTGAGCCATTGTCCCATGTGGGAGGAAGGACAAGGGCCGCCCTATCTTAGAGCTGCCCCACCTGGAGGAAAAAGGAACACTGTGTGTGCCAGGCAGCCCAGGCGCAATAAGAGTTGGACATGACTTAGAGCTAATTATCATTTCATCAATTGTCCATCAATACAATTCCTTGATAATGTCTGAACCAAAAGGAGGGACCAAGCCAGACAGTGTAAAACAGCACCTCAGACCATTACCAGAGCCTTTTTGCGACAACAAGGGGGCCCATTGTCTGTGGTGAATATATCTTGCTCTGTAAACCTATCTTTCTCTTTCTCAATAAATTTTGTTTCATGCTTACCTTGCTTTTGTGGATCTGGTCATTCTTTGGCCAAGAGCACCCCAAGAACTGAAAATGCAGACAACTGCCTGAACCACGCCAGGCTTGCAATCACAAGAGTAAAGGGAATGATTATTAAGTTTTATCATCTTGAAGTCCTCAACAAATCTATATCCTTTTCTGTTGGATTTAACTGGAAGGTAAGGAAAATTACAAAGACTAGTACTAGGTATAATGAGAGAAAAGCTTATTATAGTACTAGCTCACCTAGTACTAGACCTTGTAATATTAACTACTGGTTTTAGTCTTGCTTAGTTTTTGGTTTTATACAGTACTGTGTAAGCTTGGATAAAGATCTGTATGGATCAATCTGAACTTTGATGCTTTGGGCACTGTCTTAGTCCTTTGTTACAACAAAATACCATAAACTGTGTGGCTTATAAACTACAGATATTTATTTCTCAGAGTTCTAGAGTCTGGTAAGTCTGAGATCAAAGCACTGACAGATGAGTGTCTGGCCAGGGCCTTTTTCCTGGTTCATAGAGGGCTCTGCTCCTACATGGTGAAAGAGTTGAGGCAGCTCTCTGGAGTCTTGTTTATAAGACTGGCACAGCCATCTCTCAGACGACCCACCTTCTATTATCATCACCTTGGCAATGAGGGTTCAGCCATATGAATTTGGAAGGGACACAAATATTCAGACCATGGAAAGCAAGAATAATTTTGCCAACAAAAGTGGAATTATTTACCACAAATGGTCTTATATCTTGAGAAGGTCTTCATATTGGGCTTTATTTAAGACCCAGAGATACCAGGATATCAATATCAAAATTAGTTATTATCTGGTTATGATTCAGAGATTCTTTAGAATTTCAAGAAAAATTAATCTAAAAATGTTATTTTCCCATAAGGCTTCTCTCTATTAAGTTGACAGTAGAGGCGAAAAAGTGTTCTTTGGTCGAAAGACCAAGGGTGCTGGTTATAGACTAAGAAGAAAGAATATTTTGAGATTATTTTTTTCTTGACTCTAAAACAAAGGTTATGGCATCAATAAGCAATTTGACATAATGTTCTTTAACATTTGCAGAGATTTCTACTTGTGAATTTGAGGGTTAAACTGGGAAAACAAACACTAGGTTTCCCTTTGGAGCATTTTCATTGTCTGCCCACTTTAATTTTTTCCCTGCAGTTTCTTAATTATCACAATGCAATTATTTATTTATTCTTCTTTCTGTTTACATTGCCTACTGATGTATTTATGAATAACATCCAAGTTCTTGTGATTGGGGTGGAAACATCATGCCTCATCTATAATACTAACAATTTATACTACACCTCATTCTGGTTGTGTTTTAAGGCTATTTCAAAATATTGAGTGAATAGCTAGAGACCAGGCAGCAGAGCTAGTTCCCTTTCCTGTTTTTCACTTTCATATTAAATCCCCTAGTTCTGGCTTACGGTTCTTCAAAGAAAGAGAAGATAGAGTTAGGGTCACATCTGCTTCAGGATCTATTCCTGAATGCTGTCTAAAGGTGTTAAAAAGCCTACTCCTGAAGTCACCAATAGATTCATCCTTTCTTTGCTTGCAGAAGAAGATTACAGCACAATCTATTTTTACAGAGCAGACTTTGAGGATGGCCTCTTATAGCTCTTGCTCTACATCTACGGCTTTTCTAACCCCTCTAATCTTCTCTACAATTCAAGGTCTACTAGGTCACTCAGAATCTTCCCTGTCTGACTTTTCCATCCAATTTTTTTTTTTTTTTTTGCCTCTGAGATTCCTATTAACATATGAACCAGAAGATATAAATCTGAGCTTCTCAAATAGTTTTTTCTTAGAACAACTCTATTTTATTTTTGTAAATTTCTATCTCCATTTTGTGTTCAGGATTTTGTAAATGATTATCAATGACTCTTAATTCCCACAAAGACAAAGGTCTACAGTCAACCACAAATACATTTCATCTGTTCTGAAGCAGGTTTAACTCTAAGAAGCATTTAAGATTTGGAAGTTTCTTGTTGAGTTGAAAGGAAAGGAGAGGAGTCAGGAGGAAGAGTAAGGGTAAGGTTCAGGTGGGACCCCAGGAAGGAGGAGGAATAGTGGACTGAGGCAGTTGTATTCAGATTTCAGTCCCGGAAGATCTAAGAGAAATAGTGTTAAGTGTTTTGTATTTTTCATTTGCTTTGGCTAGGGAATCTTTTGAAGGCATCAATTTTAAATCCTGGATTTCTTATGTAAGATTTCTTATGTCAATGAAAAATTCATATCATTTATTTTTGAATTAAATGAATGAATGGTTTTGTTCAAATTAAAAGTTTTCCAAAATAGTCACTGTATTCCTAAATTATCCTTGGTGAAATTATTACATTTACACAAATAAATAAATAAACTATAGTGAAAATACATGTTAGAAGTAAAATTCCTGGCACTTTGCTGAGATTCAGGGCCTCAGAACCTTGATGTGGAAGAGTGTTCTTCTCTCAGGCCCTTTGAGCCTTTCACTCTGGGGTCTCTCTGACTGCTGTGAGGCATGAACTTGGACTGAGACACCCCCATGAAAGCAGTGATATTCTGAATATGTTGCTTATACAATTGTGCTTTACACCCCTGTAATAGGGTTCTCCAGAGAAATAGAACCAATAGGATAGTGATGATATAGTTTAGATATAGACATTGATATATTTATTATGAAGAAATGGCTCACACAATTATGGAAGCTGAGCTATCCCAGGATCTGCCATCTGCAAGCTGAAAGCCTCAGAAAGTTGATGCTGTATTTCCAATCCAAACCCAAATGCCTGACAGGAAAATCAATGGTGCATTCCAGTCTGAGTCTAAAGCCCTGAGAACCAAAGGACCAACTGTGTAAGTACCAGTCTGAGTCTAAAGACCTGAAAACCAGTAGTGCCAATGTCCAAGGACAAGGGGTAGTAGATGTCCCAGCTTAAGAATAGAGAGAATTTGCCACTGCTCTGCATTTTTCTTCTATTCAGGCTCTCAACTAATGGGATGAGGCCCACCTACATTGGTGATGGCAATCTCCTTTACTCAGTGTATTGATTCAAATGCTAATCTCTTTCGGAAATGCTCTTGTAGACTAGCCCAGAAATAATGTCTTATCGGCTATCTAGGCCAGTATTTTTCAAGTCTTTTTATCTCAGGGCACACTCGAATCTATATTTAAACTTCCATGGCGCACTTAAATTACCTTGATCAAATGAAAAAAGGGTAAAAAAAGAACAGAATATACTTACAGTGCTTAAACTTCTTTCAAAAGTAATTTAATTAAGGATCTTTAAAATTTTTCGCAGCATACCTTAATGCCTCTCGTGGCACCAGTTGAAAAATCACTGATCTAGGCTTTCCTTAGCTCAGTCAAATCAACGCAGAAAATTATCTATTTCAGCTTCTAACCTAATAGTAAGCTGTCTCAAATTGAAGGTAGAAGATTTAAGAGTAGAGAATGCGCCTTGAACCAGACTCTCGTGGATGAAGTAAGACAAGGGTGAGAACAGGTCTCATAAGACACTAATAGGCAACTCAAAGTAAATTATGTTCTATAAGAAACCTGATATAGGGAGACATGAACTACTCAAGAGATGGGTTTATCTATACCCATCTTCTTTCTTTGATCATTTTCTTATAAATATAACTGAATATAACTTGAGGACAGATAGTGAGACGAACAGCAGTGTTTTCAGTCCCAAGACAACTTGCCTCCGAAGAAAAGAGTTTTCAGTTCTGATCAGATCATCAAGGGATTCCTAAACAAGGGTTTCTTATTCCTAGGGGACATTTGGGGACTGAAAATAAAGAAATTGCAACTCTAACCCAGAGGAGCCTCTTACCAGTCAGGCAGAAGGACTGCAGAGAGGAAGCTCACAGTGTCACTGGGGAGTAGGGCAGTCTAATGCCAGGGTCTTGAAACACTATGTGTTGGTAAAATCTAGAGGACTTTTCAACTGATCCATCCAGTTGAAAGATCATCCCAAAGACCACCAGAAAAACTATTGCTCAAGAAAAGCTGAATCTATTAGATGTAACATAGTAAAGAACCTCACCTTGATAATGTAGTCTTAGTAATGTCTGAGTTGAAAAGGAATGGTCGGGAGGGATATTTATAGAGTGTCTAGGATGTTTTAAGGCAGGTCTTGAAAGAAGGCATATTGTTTGGGATTCTGCAGATTTTGTGATACAACAGACTTGAATTGGTGTGCACAGTGAGTCTTGAAGGAGTTCTTGATGAGCAAGCTGTTAGTCCCGATAAGTAATCTCTTTAGTTGGTTCCAGTCTTATCTTCCAGAAGCAGGTATTTCCTGAAGCAAGCAGCTAAATTATTTTTGCCTGGCCCCAATATTGTTTAGCATGGAAATAGGAAAGTAAGCTTGGTCAAAGAATTATTTAGCATGGGGGGAATAAGGAATGTTCAGCTTCCGTGTTCATTGGTATATAGAGAAGTTCTAGAATATTCACATTTGAAAATTCTTTCTTAATAAATGTCTTAATCATAACTGCAAACTGTTTCTTTTTACACTGTTATTATATATTAACATGATGAGTTGCAAAATAATGCTTAAGTTATTAAAATAGCAACATTTATAATATTAACAAAGGTAGGACCAAAAGAAAACAAGTGCTCTCAACCTTAAGAGTATGGTGTAATTCCAGCTTTATATTTGCAACTCAAAGAGTAAGGAGAGAAAGCTTTGTGTTCAACTTACAAAGCAAATGAAATCATAATTTTAAAGGTCTATATCACCAAACATACTGTTTGATTTGGGAAGCAGGTTCCAAAAACTATGTATGTATGTTGGAGAGGGTTGTGCATATTTGTGTGTGGTGTGTTCTATCACACAGGAGCAAAGGAAATGTGAGAATTCAAGTGCTTTTCTGCAGGTGAGGGTAAGGGAGAATATTAATTTTCTCTTCAAATAGCTACAGAGGGCATAAGCTACATACCAGGCAGGTATTAAGAATACTGAGATGAATGGTAAATGCCTGACCTTGAGGAACTTACAGTAGAGAAGGCTGAACCCATTCAAATGGATAATCATAAGAAAACATAAGAGCAGCAGGAACCCTAGGGGGATGACAAATAAATTTCATCATTATTGGATATTTTGGGGGGTGAATTAGAAAATAAAATGCAATTATATTCAAAATGTAAAAATGAAATGTGTTTTCATCAAAAGCACAAAGTAAAGTCAACATAAGAATTTATTTAACAAATATTTTCAAATTATTTCCTTTTAAAATGTTAAAAATTATCTGTTAAAACTAGAAAATAAAAATCAAGCTCACTCACTGAACATCAGATATTTAATCAAATATTTAATGCTGACAAATTAAATGTATTTAATATTTTGTTTATCAGATACATGTCACCAAATACTATATATAATCAAAACATTTAAAGCAGAAAATATATTTGGTTTTTAAAGATATTTTATCTAAATATATTTAATCAAAATTAACATTTTAAACATTTTAAATTAATTTAATTTTAAAAAGTAATTTAAAATTTTAATAATGAATCATACTAAATATCTTTATAAAAATGGAACTATATACAATTCTAGTTTCCACGTCTATCTTTTTGCCAGTGCAAAGAATTGGTACCATGCCTCATGCATGCTACTCCTAAACCTGCATACAGCAAATGTAAGAGTATGGTGATTTGTTTAATATAGCAAAATGTTCCTCAACTGTCATGCACAACTAGTACCACCAGGAAGACAAAGAGAAGAAGTAAATCAGATGCTGAGAACTACGGGAAATAATACCTTCCGTGAAAGAATCTACTGTACCCGTGCTATCTGCCAAAATTGATTCAACAAATTTGATGTATGGAGCCCCCTCAAGCAGAACCCAAGACAGGGGTCTCCTTTGCCCAAATAAAAGGACTTTTAGGATGTAATTTCAGGTGAAGGATCATGATGACCAGATGGTGACAATCTCCTTACCATGACCTATGAGAGGCTACAAAATCGGCTTCATGAGTCATGCTAGACAGGGTCATCTGACAAGCTGCCCACTCATCAGGGAGGAGAATGGATACAGAACAGCCCTCTGTCCCTGCTTCCTTTCTGCAGAAGTCCCATTAGCTCCTCTCTGAAGTAGGCAGCTACATGTTGACCAGACAAATGATGGAAATTCATTTTGGAACTATTCTGTGAAACCCTGAGTCCTCTTGAAAAGAGAAAAAGAAGCCAAAAGAGAGTTTTTGGTATCTCTAGAAAGAAATCTATATTTGGAAAAAAAGTACTTATTTATAATTACCCACAAAGATCCATAGCTATGTGTGCACAGAACATATTAAAAAAAACATCCTGACAAGTGATTTTGTTTCCCTCAGTTTCTCCATAACTTTAATAAAGAGATCTGTCTAAACCCTGAATCAATCACATGACTTCCCTGCTAAAATACTCTTCAAAGAGTCTCTCTTACCTGCAAGAGAAAGTCTAAAGTCCTTCCTGTGCCATCTTTTTCTTCATTATCTCCCTGCTGGACCACTGAGCCTGTTCTAACATCTCTCAGCTGCTTCTTGCCATTTTCTCAACGACAGCCTGGGTAAGAAATGAGATGATCCATGATCGTCTCTGAAAAGCCTACAAATAACTCTCAGTGCACAAAAAATAAAACACCGCCTCCTCACTACGACCTAGGACAGGCAACAAAATTTGGTTCTCCCTATTTCTCAGAGTTAGCCCCCACCACTTTACTTCTTGCTCGCTACACCACTTTCTAAAACACCTTAAGCTGCCTCCTTCCTTTCACACTTGCTGTTCCATCTAGAAGGTGTTCTGGCCTTATCCCCCCAGGACTGGCTCCTGAAAGTGTTTCCCTGAACACTTCACTCAAAACACATGTCTGGTTGTTCTCCCTCCAGCCTCTCAGCCTGCGTTGGCTTCCTTCATAGGATACTTCACAATCTATACTTCGTTGATTTCTTATTTACTACCCTACTGATACATTCCTCTTTAGGGCCAAAGTCCTTTTTGATTTGTTTAGTGTTATATTCCCAGCTTTCAGCACAAAACTAACTCAGGAGAGGTATTGACTGAATATCTATTAATGATCTACCTCTACAGGCTCATTTACTACTTCTCTGCCCCTTGCATGGTGTATAGAAATAATAGTTTCCCCAAACCCTTTAGGGAATAGCTAAAGCTGTTCTGTGCCTCTGTGCTTTTGCCCAAGCTCTTCTGTCTGCTCAGACTATTCTTCCTCCTTCTTCACCTCACTAACCTCTGTTCATTCTTTAAGCCCCAGCTCTGATATTATCTTCAGCAGTCTGAGTTTTAACACACTTCCCTCTGCTTCCCTAGAATCCTCTGCCTTTTTCACAGTATTTACCACTCTTTATGGGCATGTCACCTTTATTTGTACAGTTCTAGAAGGGGGAACCATACCTTGTTTATCTCTTCTCTCCATAATTGTTTATAGTGTCTGGTATACTACAGATGCCCAGTAAATGGAGTTAGATGGAACTGAAAGGTTTTCTCTGCTTCTGGCAGGGAAGGTATGTCAAATCCAAGGTTAGGCTACTTGGGATCAAATATCAGCACTATTACTTACCTACTAAATTATCTTGGGAAAGTCACTTGAACTTGTGCCTCAGTGTCTTAATCCATAAAATGAGGTTGAGGATAAGAGCTATCCCATAGGTTGTTGGGAAGAATAAATTGCTTAATACATGTAAAGTATTTAAAAGTGTTACACTCGAGGTTAACATTCAATAAATGTTAGCTGTTCATTTACATGAAATGTTTTTCATACTCCTTTTCTTTCTTAGGACAACTGGAACACATAAAAGAAGTTCTTCCAGTATCTCTTCTCATGTTACAGTAATGAACTCTAGTTTATGGCAAATTTGTGATTATCTTGGCACTATCCTCTTTTCTAATTGGGCACACATACATAAATCGTGACTTTAGCTGCTTGTCTGTTGTGTAACTTAAAGAGTCTGTATATTGCCAGTCTGTGCCACTTGGCAGCTTTAAAAATTTAATTTAATTTATTTAAAAAGAGAAAATGAATACATGTGAGACTAGTACTATGTAAATATGCTTAAATCTATCCCCATATGTTTTATTCAAAATGTTTTACACTGTTCAGTAGAAAAAGAAAACAGATCTGATCATATATCACCTCCCCGCTTAAAATTGCTCTATAGGTCCCAAAACAGGAAAAAAAGTTTGAACATCTCCGCAGACCCTCAAAAGATGTAAAATGAACAAAGCCAGTGAAACAACTCTGGAGACACAGAAAGGACAAATAATGACATAAAATTAAAGCTTATTAGTGCATAATCAAAGCAAAGTAAGGCAAAGCCATGTATATTTTTTACCTACCAAATGGCAAGATTAAAGAAATGAATATTCAGTGTCAGCAAGAATGCCAGGAAATG
Organism: Arctocebus calabarensis; assembly: GCA_963573935.1. Lineage (NCBI taxonomy): Eukaryota > Metazoa > Chordata > Mammalia > Primates > Lorisidae > Arctocebus > Arctocebus calabarensis. Next base: position 4,633 of record CAUYON010043180.1, on the reverse strand, counting down.
CACATTCCTATGTGGCATCATGGAGAACATAGTTTGGTTTTAGGTTGGGGGGAAAAAATGGAAATAGGTACCACAAGCCTTGAATAATTATATTCCCCTTGGACTTGAAATTTATTTCCCAGAAATAGTATGAGGAAATAAGTAAAAGGTTTGAAAAAAGTCCTGATACAGATTTTTATTAAGGTATTTCTTACAATAACAAAACATTGCAAATAGCTTATTGTCCAGCTATGTTAATTTGTAGTTAATCTACACAATTAAATGTACAAGTATATAAAGATTATCTCTGAAGCGTGCATGATGACATTAGGATACTTTTATACTTTTATCCCCAAAGCGGTACACTCAAGCATTGCTTAACTGCAGGGATGTGTTCTGAGAGATGTGTCATTAGGTGCATCTGTTATTGTGCAAATGGCACTAAGTGTTCAGTACTTACACAAACCTAAAGGGTATCACCTTCATACCTAGGCTGTATGGTCTAACCTATTGCTTCTAACAGCCGTAAATCTGTACAGCATACTATACTGAATACTATACTGTATACTATAAGCATCTGTAACACAAATCACTAGGCAATAGGACTTTTTCAGCTCCACTACAATTTTATGGGAACATTATTGTATATTTGGTTTGGCATTGACTAATATGTCATTATGCAGCATGTAACTGTATGTAAATTATATATATAATTATAATAATTTATAAATATATAAATTTATTGATATATTTACAATTATCTGTTCAAATTATATATAATTTATGTATAAATATAAATGACAATTATATAGGAGATATCTATATGTGTGTGGATGAAAGCAAACATTAAAATATTAACAATAGAATTACATATAGGTATCAGGGTAAAAATAGTTGATTTATTGTCCATGTTAATGCTTCTTTTCTACATATAAAATTTTCCACCATGAGTACATGGCATCATTTTTTTAATCTGGAAAACAATTAAATTAAAGTTAGTAAGAAAATTTTATGTTGGTACATCAAGAGCTCCATAATTCAATACAACCTACCTTACCATAACTCTGAATTCTAGTCATTTCATGGAAACTGTTAGAATCATGGTGTAGAATTTTATACATATTATCGCCCTGCAAAAACTCAAAAACTTTAGAGACTTTAAAGTGTAACTGATCTGGTTCTTCCTTGGATAAGCATTTTATTATGTTCATTGCATCTAATGGTTTTGAATAATCACAGCACTAGCACTAGTGTTCAGGACATAATATAGGTTCAATAAATACAGAGGGTGCCAAAAAAATGTATATACATTTACGTTTGAAATGAAATTTGTATTGAAATTGTAGTACTCAAAAGATGCTGCTAACAAATAGTGAATACAAGTGACATTTGACTTTTGCAATTACAAGAGGTCATCGAGGTGGTTACCATCAGTGTCCAGACACTTCTGATTACAGCAAACTACGGTGTGAGCACCATTGATCAAAGTATCCCTTGTATTACCACACATGCTGATGCAATTTCTTCCTGAACTACTGCCAGTGTAGCTGGTTGTCCACAGTATAGCACATTCTTTAGGGTCCCCCATAGGCAGAAGTCAAGAAGTTTTAAGTCAGGAGAACATGAGGGAAACTCAACTGCAACTCTCTGTCCTATCCATCATCCTGGAAAATTCTCATTGAGATTAGCTTTCATGATTTGGTACAAATAATAATCTAGGGATAAAAAACATCCATTTTGTGATCTTAACAATGCGTCATGTGCTTGTTACGCTGACTCCTGTCTCACATGCACATTGTTTGGTAGACTTCTGTGATGAACGTGTACACTCTGCCAATGCCATGCGGGAAGCAGCAGGATGCATTGCCTGTTGTGCACATCACACACAGCATCAGGCATCTCAACCTTATGACAAATGTATGAAATGCTTAGCATGTTGGAGGCTCTGCTGCAGACTCGCACCTCCATTGTCATTGTACTTCCACAGCATTCTTGAATTTAAACTACCACTTCACAATGGCCTCAATGTTCAAAACGTTCTTCAAATGACAGCCATGCTTCTGCCACTTTCTTTGACTGTCCTGCCTGTCTCATGGTGATGCTAGCATCCATTTGATTAACACCATTTTTTAAATGAACACCATAATACACAAAGCTCCCATAATTCAATACAACTTCGAAAAGTAATACATACAAAACATCACTTAAAATATGTATCATTGGAAGGGGGCGGAGCCAAGATGGCGATCTGTAGCCAGCTTTCTGCCTAGATTCTCGTCCAGAAGGAGAGTTAAAGGACAGAAACTCAGCAAGAAAGCTGATGGTTTGGATCTGAGCCAAAAGAAAAGGTCAAAGAGTGCACATCAACCCTGCTAGGGTGACCTGAGACCCTGAGGACACAAACAAAAAGGTACAGAGCACATCACCAAGCGAACGGGAGTCCCCTCCCCCATGAGAAAGGTTGGCAGTATACTTCATACCTCCATACAAACAAGCGAGCAGAGTTCGGATGTCCTCCCACTCTATCCCACGGGAGAGACCCTCTAAAAACCAGATCTCCTTCCCCTATTAGGGTGCTACAGTGCTCTCCAGCCAGGCACAAAACTGCATATGCTCTCTACCTGCAAGTTGGTGTTCCTGGTGTTCCGCCCCACTCTCACCCTGAGGTCTGGGGGCCTGTTCCCCACAGAGTCCTGATTCTTGGAGATTTTCTTGAGGGGTGTGGATGGGCACAGACTATCCCTGAACTGTGCTGGTTTTTCAGCTCGGAGTGAGCCGAGGGAAGACCTGGCTGGTGGGAAGGTCTCCTGAGGCATGAGACTCATGACCAGCTCCGGGAACAATAGCTGGAGAGCTGCACCCCTAGGGATGTTTTGAGGAGACACTCCCAGTCTTCTGGGCAGCCAAGGGAAGTGGGTCACTTCTCCGGTGCCGGCAGAGCAGACTGGCAACCAAGCCACGTAAAGGATTTGCCTGAGGCATACCGGCTGGATACAGCAGGGGTTAGAATACTCGCAGAGGGGTTGCTTTGCTTAACCTGGCCCTCAGGGGATGAAAGCTGAGACAAAGGGCTGGAACTCACAGACTGAGTAAATCTGATTTGCAGCCCTAGTCTGATCAGGGAAAATAGCCTTGACAGAAATATATTCTGCGAACTTGTTCTGTTCCAGCAGCAACATCAATCAGGGACAGGGCTGGAACTGAGTGAATCACCCCAGCCCCTATCAAGTACCCAGGTTGTCAGGCCTCACCTCCCCCTGCCAAACAGTAAAAGGGAGTAGCAGACTGGTTGTGGAGCCACGGACCTCACTGTGACCCAGGCAGGTGCAAACCTCTGGAGCATCTGCTCATTGGAGGAAACTGGATCACAACTGTTACCACCGACTAGGTGTGACAGAGGGACAAGGTTGGGAAGGAGGCATCAACCTTCCCAGACTAATTTACTTGCTGGGTAGGGTGCCCTCCTGAGCTTACAGAGCATCGAAGTGAATTATACAAGAGCTTCCAGTGGATCCCTGCTATCTAGTTGCCAGAGACTTTTTTAACTCTTCCATTTGAGTTTGGTGCTGGCTAGGACAATTCATTAGTACCTCTTCAGTTGGGCTAATCACCTGAGGACTTTCCAAAGTGGTACCCAGGGTGTGTGGTAGTAGGAAGGTTTGATTTGGCTTTTTCAATTGTTGCCTGTGGGGGGTGTGGCGACTTAACTCTGGTATTCCTTCACAGCTCAGATTTCAATCCAGAGTAACAGATTCTCTAGGGTCTAAAGGCCAGCTGAAAATAAGACAGAGCCACTTAACCCCACCACACCAAGAAGGTCCCCAGTTTTACAAGCAGTGGCAAAACTCTAGGGGAAAAGGTAAAGACACCAGTCCAAGCTTTTAAGCAAAGAACTGGTCAATCACTACTCCTAGAACTCCAAGCCCAAATTGTCCTTATCTACTCATCTAGCCAAACGGTGTAAAAATAATCATGGGGCAGAATCAATGGAAAAGCTCTGGAAATATGAACGACCAGACTAGGTCAACCCCCCCAAGGAATAATCTGGCAGACACAAGCGAGGATCCTATGCATAAACAGATGGCTGAAATGTCAGAAATTGAATTCAGAATTTGGATTGCAAACAAGATCAATAAAATGGAGGAAAGTTGGATTTAGAAATTCTGGGTGCATTTCAAAAATTGTCTCAAGAATTCAAAGACCAAATGACCAAAGATTTTGACACATTAAGGCAAGAAATTGCAGCCCTCAAAGATCTGAGAAACAAAGCAGAATCCCTCAGCAACAGAATGGAGCAATCAGAAGAAAGGATGTCTGACATGGAAGACAAAGCTATCGAACGCTCCCAAACCGACAAAGAGATAGAGAAATGGAAGGCAAAAACAGATCATTCTCTCAGACAGCTCTGGGATAACTCGAAGAAAACCAGCATTCGCCTTATAGGGATACCTGAAAATGATGAAGTGGCATCACAAGGCCCAGAGTCTCTTCTCTATGAGATTATGAAAGAGAATTTTCCGACATGTCAAGAGATTCTGAAATTCAGATAGCAGACAGTTTCAGAACCCCAGCATGACTCAACCCGAATAAAACATCCCCTAGGCACATGATAATTAAGTTCACTAAAGTTAATATGAAGGAGAAAATTTTGAAA
>CAUYON010043179.1:0-23372 GCA_963573935.1 Arctocebus calabarensis | reverse complement strand
TATAGTGATCAAGGAAATGCCATGAAGGATATCTGTAACAGTATGATCAAAATATTTCTGAATGTATATGAATCGTGCCCTGTGATTGCACCAATGTACATAATTATGATTCAATAAAATTATTTAAAAATATATATATATCCACTGGACTCTAGCACGTACCCAGGAACTATGCTGAGTGCTAGACAAACATTATTTTTTTTAACCTTTACAACAACCCAATGAAGGAGACACTGTCATCTCCCTTGGTCAATACCAGAACTGAGTCTCCACTCAGGGAAGGCCCAGGCTGGCAGCTGGGGTCCTCCCCACCAGGTTACAAAGCCTCCCTTTTGAAGCACTGATTTCTGCCTCTGACAAGTTAAATTCTAAGATCAGAAATAGCCACTTCATAGGATTATTAAAGGAACTAAATAAGGTAATAGATATGGGTGCCTCATCAACCCTCATGTGCCTTTAAAAATGTCACTTCTGTGATAATTATCAGCACCATTATTTACAGCGTCTCCAACATTGTTCCTTCCTTCCTAATTCTTGATAGCCCTTTGGGTAGCAAGGCAGACCAAGTACCCCAAGGTTTAGAAATATGAAGGTATATTGGTGATCAATGTCACTCAAGCGATAATGACTATCAGAATATCACTGGCATTTAAAAGATTCATCAAAAATATTAAATAGTAAATTTTTCTTAAGTTAGAATTCTCCTTTAGAAGGAAATATTTAATCATCCTGAGTTGAGCGACGGAATGCAATGAAGAATTCAGATAAAATACCAGGACAGATCCGAAAAGATGAAAAGAGATCAAAGAAATATCTCAGAGAAGAGAAACCCACACACCCTAGGGAAAGAGGAAATTGACATCCACACAAAAATGCCCTTTAAAATCACGGACAGAAATCTGTCCTCTTTCAGCATCTTTGTTAAGAAACCATGTCTCTGCTGTTGCACACATTAAAAAGAAAACATACACCCCCACAAACACATCCAGATGTTCACGAATATTCATGATGTGCTTCCAATTTGACTTGAACTCATTCATGATTCATTTTTGATTAAATTTCATCAGCTTTTGCTGGGGCCCATGAGATGGACGGCACCGCTGTAACACAAATTTAGAACATCTTCATATTCTAAGTAATTGCAGAAAATCTCTCAAATGACCCCTTAAAAATTGAAAAACTTATTAGGCACAAGCCTCAGAGCAGCCAGGTAGCAAGGAACAGGTGGCTTCCTCCTGAACCTGGACTTTCACAGCATTCTGGAGTTGCTAAATTAAGCCTCCATTTCTAATAGCCTCCATTTCTTCTGTGATTCATCACAGAAGAAAAAAGAGAAAAAAACATTAGAACATGATTTTCTTTTTTGAGTAATTCAGTGAAACATTAAAAAAGAGGCAAGAGCCGTGCTCTGGGACGCTGAGATCCACATTTTCCAAAGTCTCCATGGTAGTCAGTATCCTTCTGGACACTGAACAGTTGAAAAGCCAGAGTAACTAAAGCAACCATAGTGAACGAATTTGCTCAACATTGTACCATCTTGCTTTCTTTCACTTAAAAATCTTCAAACTTCTAAACTGAAAGAAAAAGCAGCCCCAAGTCCAAATGCACTACTAAAATGGAGTTCAGGAAGAGAGAGCCAGAGGAAGCTCCAGGCACACGCAGGCAATGCAGGGCTCAGTGCCTGTGGCTTTGGTCATTTCGGTGCTCGGGAGGACCTATAACAAGAGATCAGTCTAAAATCCAAACCTGCAGGTCAGGAGGCCAGTGGCAGGAGTGTGGGGCAGTACCAGCAAAGGCTGAGGCCCACGCCCAGGTAGTTCCAGGCTGGGTCCTGCCTAATCCCATTCCAGATCACAACAGGCCCAAGAAGGACCCAAGGTGGGCCACTTGGCATGGGTCCCTCATCAATGAGAGTCTCAAATTTAAATGACATTATATAGACAGCTGCAGAAACCCACTCTAAGGACCTGAAAAGAAGCAAACACTTATTGCACACCTTTAAATCTTGCCTGACTCCAAGACCTCACTGTCTCTGGTGTGCTACAAATTAACATTTTTAAATACCCTATAATTAGCTTGTGATTAGCCCAAATAAACTACACTGTCATCTTCCATGTTAAAAAGTGTTTAATTGTTAAGTGTAAACACTGAGATCACAGGACAATTTTGGCAACCTGGTTTTAATATTCCAGGCCTCTAAAACAGGCACCTGGCCTGAGCCTCATTCAGCCTCCGAAGAGTCCTGATTCCAAAAACAGGGACGGCTCCCTTTCCCAGCCAACCCCTGACCAAGCCCGGACCAAGGGCTAGATTCTGCCATTAAAGCGGACTCTTTTATTTGTGTTCCTCAGGTTTTCTCCCCAGTTAGTGTCAATGTTCTGAAAATTGAGCAATGCTCTATGCTGTATTTAAAGAGAAACGACAGCAAAGCTCAGACTTTTTGCTTTTTGACAATTATATTTTAAGCAATATGCTAGTTTTTGATCTCCCATTATATTTATTAAAATAAACATACAAAAATCAGTCATTTACAAATGTTCAGGAGGAAAAATAAGTTGAAGTTGTTGATCCACACTGGAAAAACCTGAAGACCTCTTCACGCTCCAACTTTTAAATCAGACAGAACACAGCCCGTCAGTTGTTCTCCACAGAGGCACAAGCAGTCTGCAACTAACAGGATGAGACACACCTGAACTGATCACAGGGTTAATAAAAACCTTCTTGATTACCAGAGATATGGGATGCCAAGATCAAATCTGGCACCAAGAGATCTGTTTATGTGCACATTCGTGAAGTGCAATGTACAAAAAATGCTGACTGAATTGGGAATGGGCATTTGATTACAAATGTGACTCTGTCTGAGAGGAGGCAGAACAGAGAACGGTATCACCATCTGGCTTAATATATAATGCCTCAGTGTGTTCGTACATCCAGAGTGTGAATCCTACAGCAGAATGGAGCTCAGAATCAACTGTCTACTGTCCACGGATGCTGATCGCAATCTGCAAATCAACAGTAGCCCAAAGCTAGGGAATAAAGTTAAGACAAAGAAAACAAAACAAAAACAAATGCTGTTCAGAGCAACAATTGGGCTTTGGCAGGATGAAACAAGATAATATGCGATACAATTTTCATTCTTATCCTGTGCAAATGAATGTAAGAATTGTCTTACAAGTTTCCATCCTCTGAGAGGAGACGAGCATTTCCTAAAAACGCTGCTGGTCTAGGACAGCTGGGAGACGTCTCCATTTTCCTGATTGTTTTCTTTTCCTTTTTATAAGTCTAGCCCTTTACAGAAAAAACTGATCATTTTCTTGAAACCTGTTTTCCACAAGGCATTTCTCTCTGTAGCCGTAACAAAAGTAGAACAGTCAATGTAAGCAAACAAGAACCAACACACAGACTGGACTGTATGTACATGTCTGCAAGAAGCTACAAGCAAAGCAAGATCAAGTTCACCTCGTCCCAACCGGACGATTGCGAAATAGCATTTAGTTTTGTTTTGTCTTATGAATAGTGATGAATCAGAAAAACATTCTATTGTATCTTTTTACATCATTAATAAACAAAAAACCACGAAACATGCCACATCTCTTTTTTTTCCCCCTACATAACATAGCTTACTTTTCTAGCCACAGTAAACTTCTTGCAACGGCCTGTACCAGCCACATTTTGACTTTCCTAAACTGGATTTGGGGCCCTCTTCTGTATTCCCACGTAGTATTTTAATAGTCTTATTTATTGGCCTCATGCAGAACCATCAACAATGGTTCTGATATCACATTTCACTGCCATAATGTGCAATATTTCTACTGACATTCCTGGTCCTTAAAGACCTCAGTACACCTCCATCTCCACTTGGAGTCCCTTTTCCTTATACACAGTCGTGATAGCGCTTTAGCACAGAAGCGTGCTGACAGGGGTGGGGACTTTGTGGGCTCTGTGCCCCTCCAACAACCACACAAATTTGTTTGCTGCCAACACCCAAACAGATTCAACCTCAAAGATGCCAAGGAAGTTGAAACTGCCAGTAATCAGAGGACATCTTGAGTAAGATCTTTCCCTGGCCACAGTGTCACTTTGACAGATGTCAGACTTAGCATCCCTAGAGTTGGGCCCATTACGACCTTGGAAAGCTATTGTCCTTTCTGATTGCAGCTTCTCCCAGCCAAAAAAGAATCACACGGTGCTCAGGGATGTGCCAAATGTGCAGAAATATGGGCAACTTCCCTGCTGTTCACAAGCACTAATGTCCCAATCCCCAGCAGGGGCAAAGGCCGTGGTCCAAACAGGCCTTTCCTTTAGGGGCCATTTGGTGCTAAATACAAACTCTTGCCCTAGTTATAAATGTGGATCATAATCCCTGTTTATACTGTTCAATTTTTACCCATCTGTACTCCCTGTTGTCTACATCGAAACTAACTGGCCCCAAAGACATTTTATCTCCTGCTTTATTCCAGGCAGGATCTGGGCGATTAGGTTCCAGAGAAGGAGCTGGACATCAGTCCAGACAGTTAATTATTAACGTACTTATTAAAACCTTTTATTTTTCAGGTTTAAATCAAGCATCCCTGTGCGAAGGGTGTTTGGTTTATTCTTCAGCTGACATGTAATTAGCTTTTAAGGACAGTGCATTTTTGGACTTTTGCAAGGCAAACACAAATACTTAAATATCGATTCTGTCTATGACACAGGTCCCCAACCTTTTTGGCTCCAGAGACCGGTTCATGGAAGAAAATTTTTGTAGGGTAAGGGGAGGTGCAGGGGTGATGCCGTGATGGGGAGGGGCTGTGAATGCAGAGGAAGCTGTGCTGGCCATCCCTCTGCGCACCTCCTACCGTGCGGCCTGCTTCCTAACAGGCCCTGGACCAGGACAGGTACAGCCTGAGGCCTGGAGGTTGGGGACCACAGATCTATAGAGCATTTCCTCGATCCCCAAAACTCACTCTGAGGATTTGGAACGAAACAAAGTCATAAACGGATTCAGTCCAGCCCTCGAAATTTTCCATCTTCAAGACTGTCTACTAAATCATCAGTCCCCAACCTTTCTGCTACCAGGAACCAGTTTTATGGAAGACAGTTTTTCCAGGGACCAGGGCTGGGGGATGGTGGTAGTGGTGGGACAAGAGGCAGAGCTCAGGGGGTGACGCGGATGGGGGGCTGCCATAGATACAGCTGATACTCCGCTTGCCCACCCACGCTCACGCTGAGCAGCCTGCTTCCTGTCAGGCCAGCGCCTGGCACCTTTTTTCACCAGGGACTGGTTTCATGGAAGACAACTTTTTTCCCATGGATGGGGAAGGGGTGGGTGGGAGGAAGACAGAATGGGACAGGGGGTGATGCTGGGTAGCCGGTTCCTAACAGGCCTGGGGGTGGGGTCCACAGTTCTAAATGACTTTTTCTACAGCAGACACAGCAAGCATAATGCTCCTTTTTTCCCCTATAAAATATTTTCGGTTTCTCATGTGTTATTCTGTATCTCTTCTAACTGCCTCTGTGGGCTAGTTCTTCTCCAAGCCATCTGGCATTCGCCTTAGCCGGGCTGCTGACAAACACAGAAAGGAAGTGCTCCTCTTCAGGCCGCCCGACCCAAAGCCGCTCCACCCAGTAGCGAAACAGGGAGGCAGGTTGTCTACTTGTCCGAAGGCAGAATTGAAAGTACAGAAATGTATGCAAAAGTCAGGTGCGGTAAAAGGAAGCATAATGGACTGAAAGTTACAGCTTTTCCAGATGATCAATTCCCACCAGGAATAGGGATCTATGATGAGCTGACCACCATGACAGGGGACATGCAGGTTGCTTTGTTGTGGGCCTGGCCTGCATGACGTTAACCTCAAAAGGAGTCTAACCCCAGTGTCCACTCCTAAGCCGTGTGACACCGGAAACGCAGAGCCCCAGCCTTGACATTCAGCAGTTCCACATTCCCCTCCACTGAGGCAACTGGCCTGGAATTTCATAGGAAGATTTTAAATATGCTAATTCAGGGTCTTACTTTTCTTACTAATTATAATTCAAAGAATGAACAATCAGATTCCAGCCTGGCTTGAATTAGCTCCCATCAATTTCACTCACTACCGCCCCTTTTTTGCTCCTCTGATGGGAACTAATTAAGCTCATGGGGTACTGTTTTGGTCCCCCAGACTGTCTTTTCTGGAAAAGAACAAACCAAATTAGCCCTATCTTTCTAAATGGAAAGGCAGGGCAGGTGTGGTGACTGACACCTGTAATCCTAGAACTTTGGAGGCCAAGGTTGGAGGGGCGCATCAGCCCAGGAGTTTGATTGCTGAGGCCAGGAGTTTTAAGACCAGCCTGAGAAAGTGCAAGACCCTCTCTCCACAAAAAAAAACAGAAAAATTAGCAGGGTGTTTTGTCATGTCTTAGTCCCAGCTGCTCCAAAAGCTGAGGCAGGAGGATCACTTAAGCCCAAGAGTTCAAGGTCACAGCAAGCTATGATGACTCCATTGCATTCTAGCGCAAGTGACAGAGCAAGACTCTGCCTTTAAAAAAAAAAAATTAACAGGCTCCGTGCCCATAGCTCAGTTGTTAGGGTGCCAGGTGGTTTGAACCTGACCTGGGCCTGCTAAATGATAACAACTGCAACAAAAAAAAAAAAGAAAAAGAAAGAAAAATTAATACATTTTAAAAAAAGGCTCGAGTGGCACCTGCGGCTCAGTGAGTAGGGCACCGGCCCCATATGCCGGAGGTGGCGGGTTCAAACCCAGCCCCAACCAAAAGAATAACTAAAAAAAATAAATAAATAAATAGGCTCAGCACCGGTAGCACAGTGGTTACAGTGCCAGCCACAGACACCCAGGCTGGCGGGTTCTAACCCAGCCCAGGCCTGCCAAACAACAATGGCAACTGCAACCAAAAAAAAAAAAATAGCCAGGTGTTGTGGTGGGCGCCTGTAGTCCCAGATACTTGTGGTGGGAGGCTGAGGCAAGAGAATCACTTAAGCCCAAGAAGTTTGAGGTTGCTGTAAGCTGTGATGCCATGGCACTCTACCAAGGGCAACGCAATGAGACTCTGTCTCAAAAATAAATAAATAAATAAAAGTAAATGAGATGGAAGTTATTGACCCTACCTACAGGTAGGTTTCCTTCCCTACCCAGAAGCTGCCTTCCCAGGTTCCCAAACACCACGAGACTCTTAAACAACTCCTACCCAGCTTACCAACTCACAGCCATCATTTCCTTACATAGTAAAATGTCCAAGGAGGCCACAGAGCATGCCACTGGACTATAAGCCAAGGTCACAGGTGCAACATTCAAGAATTCAGTGCAAAATTTAAGTTGTTGTTCTGGGTAATCATGCCAAAATGAAGGGACTTTTTCATTAACTACATTCCAATAGGAGAGCCTAATAAATTGCAATAGAGCAGGACAATCTTTTGACACATGGCTACTTTCTGAAGGAAACAACCCCACTGTTCACATGTGCTAGGGTACAGTTACACTAAAGAAGCCCTTGACAATGACACCTACCTCAGCTGAAGTGTCAGGCTCCTGGGATCTCCCCCAACTGACACTTCTCAGCCAAAACTGAGCAACTGCTACATCTGGGGAAGGAGGGCATGCCTTACCAATCTAGGAATTCCCCAGCCCAGGTATAATAGGAGTTGGAAAGTGACCTAGAGTGGTGTAAGGCTAATTATTATGTCTTTAGCTTAAATCTGCATGGTAGTTCACAACTCCCACCCCCACCTTTGGCTTTCAGAAAGGGAGTTCCCATAAGCAGAAGCAAATGCAATGTGAAGAACACCTGTTAATGGTTTGTTTTTGTTTTTGTTTTTTTGTTTTGTTTTTTAGAGACAGAGTCTCATTTCATTGCCTTTGGTAGAGTACCCTGACGTCACACTGCTCATAGCAACCTCCAACTCTTGGGCTTAGGCGATTCTCTTGCCCCAGCTACTCAGGAGGCTGAGACTACAGGCTTCCGCCACAACACCCAGCTATTTTGTGGTTGCAGTTTGGCCGGGGCCGGGTTTGAACTCTCCACCCTTGGTGTATGGGGCTGGCGCCCTACTCACTGAGCCACATCCACACCTCCCTAAAGTCCTTCCCAGACCAGGCCAACAAAAGGCCTGCCACCTTGACACTGAGTATTTGGCAGTCATAATATAAGATTACTTTTAACTCAAAGAATCTTTACTTATGTTGAGTTAAGGAAAGAAAGAAAAGTGCTCAAGGGCACTATAGTCTTGGGGTGGAAACAGACTAGTTCACTTACAGAATATGCAACAGTAGTACCCAGCTGCTTGCTGGGTCCCTTATTTAAGAGGAGTCCTTTGTATAATGTAAAAGGAATAGTTAATAAAAAGAATCATCTGTTCTTAATTCTAAATCAGTTGCTTAATTATTGGCTTTTTGTTATTGTTGTTGTTCTCAGCCTAAGCAGATGTATTGGGATGGGGGAGGAGTCAATTGAAAAGTTTTCAGGGCTCGGCGCCCGTGGCTCAACGGGCTAAGGCGCCAGCCACGTACACCTGAGCTGGCGGGTTCGAATCCAGCCCGGGCCCGCCAAACAACAATGATGGCTGCAACCAAAAAATGGCTGGGCGTTGTGGCGGGTGCCTGTGGTCCCAGCTACATGGGAGGCAGAGGCAAGAGACTCGCTTGAGCCCAGGAATTGGAGGTTTCTGTGAGCTGTGATGCCACCGCACTCTATCCAGGGTGACAGCTTGAGGCTCTGTCTCAAAAAAAAAAAAAGTTTTCAGGACTGGCACGGTGACTCACGCCTGTAATCCTAGCACTCTCGGAGGCCAGGCAGGTGGATTGCTTGAGCTCACGAGTTCAAGACCAACCAAAGGCAAGACCCCTTCTCTATTAAAAAAATAGAAAAACTGAGGCAAGAGGATCACTTGAGCCCAAGTTGGAGGTTGCTGTGAGCTGTGACACAATGGCACACTATCCAGAGCAACAGCTTGAGACTCTGTCTTGCGGAAAAAAAAGTTTTCAAACTTTTTTCGAAAAGCAGAGGAGCTGGGCTATTCAAATCAGATTCGTGTAGCATTTCCCTTCCCCCCATCCAAAATGAGCTGGTCAGGATGAGCAGATATGGAGGGTTGAGGTCAACACAGTAAAAACAAAACAACTGAAAGGCAGGGAACTAAAATGAATCCAATATTTAGCAAATTTAAACTACAAATATAGATTAGGTAAGATATTTTACAGCAAATATAAAACATGAACTACTACCTCGCATACAAATTAAAAAGAGCAAGTCCAAATGCCCCACTAATTATACACATAAAGGTCTTTGCAAAACAGCTGAGTGAACTTCAATGCACCTAAGTGACAGAGGAGGATATAGTCATGAAGATGGTGATGACAAAAACAACTCAAAGACACAGAAGAACTACAATAAAATGTTAAATAAGAAGTGATCTACACACACACAGGATTATACTGCTGATTTTAAAATGCCCAGAAGCACACCAACATGGTTACAGCTACATGAGAGATGACAGGTGATTTCTTGCTTCTTTAAATTTTATCTAGGTTTTCAAACAAAAACTAAGGAAAAAAAAAAAAAAGGAAGAGAAGGAAAAAAAGAAAAGAAAAGGGAATGAAAGAGAAATAAAGAATTGAATTAGACACCCTTTGGGCTTAGAGCAGATCAAAATATACTATAGCAAAAAAATCCTTTCCCCTGAGGGCAAAAAAGAAAAGGAAAGGAAAAAGAAAAAAGGAAAAAGTCTTTTAACGAATGTAATGATCTGACCCTACTTCCCCAGCCAGCACTCAGTCTGATGCCTGCAGCAGGACCGGGTTGGTCCTTCCCCTGGGGTCTGCATTTCTACCTGCAGCCTGTGGACAGGTGCCCCGGCCTGGCCAGCAAATGCCCAGCGCCCCCACTCACCACATCCAGGTCCTGGGAAACCCGCCGTTTCCGCAGCTCCTCCATCCGCTCGCACACGTCGGAGAAGCAGGTGTTGTAATAATCCGCATACTGCTGTGCCAGGTCGTCGATGTTTCCCAGTGAGCCATCCTGAGCAGGAGGGAGAAACAGGAGAAGAACAAAGGGGGTCAGGGCAGTGCACCCTGGAAAAGCTCCCAGCCACTGGACCCCCCCCTTTATCCAGTGTCTATAGCAATAATGGCCGTGTTTTTTAACCAGAGGCAGTAAGCACCAGGCTACGTTTCTCGTGTGACACCTCCTGGTCCTCAGGACAGGACAGCCCTCTGAGATGGGACCTCTTTTTTCCCTTTGATATATCTATGAGCAAACATCAGCTCAAAGAACTTGAGCAGCCACCCCTGGATCCCAGGACCAAGAAGCAAAGAGGTCAGATCTCCAACTTGGGACTGTCTGATGCCAAGGCCATGGTCTTCAACCTGTACCTCTCAGGCTGCCTAAGTAGAGCTGAGCAGAAAACTCCAGGGAAGCGCTTTCAGCAACACAGTGTAAGAGACCCCCTAATGCCCAGTGTGGCCTCTGGGATGCTCATGAAAGAGACAGATGCCAGGACCACCCCCACAAATACTAATTGGAGCCAGATAATTCAGAAACCAATAGGGAAATGTTTTATCTGAAACACAGCTCACCATACCTCTCCTGAGACCCTCAGAAAAGTGGAAAATCTTGTTCATTAGTCATTACTGTTCATTTGCATTTGTCATTCCTTATTATAGACATTAATATTCATATTCATTAGAGTTATTTCTCATTAGTCATTCCAAGCACAGATGCAAGAGCGCATGCTACAAATTCACCTAAATTAATAAGTAAACATGTCATTTTTCTCTTCACCACAGCAATCCTACGTGGGTGCTCTGGAGCCCGTCTCAGCTCAGCTGCCTTGAACTAGTTAAGTGGCCTTGGGCCTGTTTCTTAATCTTGCAGGAACCCTGCAGTGATCGAGGCACTTACATCAACAGTGAGGAACCACTAAGTAACACAGGCCAAGTGCTCAGAACTTAGCTGGCTTGCACATCCTGCCTGGCACACAGTAAGCGCTCAGAACTTAGGCACTACGAGAACAGATTTCACACTGTAGTCTTTGGTGCGTGGATTCCTAAATACACATCTAAGCACCTACAGGAGGAGAGAAATGCTGCGTCCATTTGTAAGCTATGTCATTTCTTCCAACAATTCACTCCTATGGAAAGACATCTCCTCTCCTCGGCACCTTTTTACTCCATCAATACTCTTTGGTATGAATAAATACAACTTTTAGACAATGCAAATTGCACACTATTTTCCACCCTGGTGCTCACCAGGCCTGTAGTCATCTAATCTGGGTGCCCCACCCATGGCAACACGCGCCTGCTTCTGCAAAGCAGCCAAGGTGCAGGCAGGTCTTGGGAGTCAGGCTTCTGCCAAAGCCTTTCTGCTCAAACGCTATCCCTTCCAGCCCTATACCACTTCTGCATTCTCTGACTTTACAGAACTAAGAGAGAGAAGAAACAGAAATCGAAAGAAATGATGTTTTAGAAAAGCGTCTTCCTTTCCCACCAGTAATGCTACATTTATGGTAACTGCCTCAAAGTTCCTAGCACTGAGCTGGGCATGAGAAGCTCGTTCCAAGGCCAGGAAGATCTTTGAACATTTGAACGTGTCTGGGCAAAAGTCATCCTCTCTCCAGTCTGTCTGAGACGACGGGCTAGACCCACAGCAGCCTAGATGACAATCCCCTCCTCATCAAAGCAGGGGTTGTCACATGTCCAAGGGGGCAATGATACCAGTCAACAAGGAAACTGGCTGCCACCCCTGAGGACATGCACGGGAGAATCCCCTTCTTAGCTTTACTGCATGGAGGAAAGAAAACTGCTTGAAAACAGACTCTCTCTTGGAGGAGCAGGAGCCAGGCCAGAGAGCTGAAGGTGGGGTTCCTGAAAGATGACACGATAAATCAAATTAGAATGGTGAGGACTGCCCTGACTCGTCGCGGCTCAGCAACACACGCCCCACAGGCCACAACAGAACAGCGCGCAGCCTCCCTACTGGTCTTCCTGGCTTCTTCCCCACCTGAACCACCTCGCTAAGCAGAGATCTGCCTCGTCTCCCTCCACCAGAGCCTTCCACGCCTCAAGCACCTCACATTTTCTTAGCCCCCTTCCCCAGGATACATTGGGAACTAAAGTCAAAAAAGAGCTCCTTTCTTAGTGTGTGCTTGAGGTCAAGGAGGCGCAACTTTACCCGAGAGCCCATTTTTATCAGGTACAGGCCCCAATGCCACCACTGCCCCAGACCCCTTGAAGACACCGGGCTCCTCAGACTTGCCATGGTCTCTCGGGAACGTGATGCTATCTCCTCTTCCAGAAACTTCCGCCTTCTTCCAGCGAAGAAATGAAACATACTTGCCACCTCTGCCCAGGCAGAACAAAGTCCATGTCTTCTAACACCCGACTGAGCCTGCTGCCCCTGGCATGCCTGGCCCTGGCTGGCTGGTGTGGAATGGAAACCAATCACTCTCTCACCCACAGAGGCCCAGCAGACAGGCTCCACTGTGAAATTCTGGTTTCTCTCGAAAGTAACCCGGTTTCTCCTTTGTCAATTGTCCGACCTATCACAGGCAACTGTTTTCTTAGACTAATTAAAGCCACCAGAAAAATATCACAAGACAAATGCAGTAGAACCTCCGTAGTGACCCCCCACCCCCACGGGCCAGCTCCTTACACTAAGTATTTTCAGAGACCGGACGTGCCCCACTTGTTCATCTCGGTACAGTAGGCCTAGCTCCTTACAGTCTGTTACAGTCCCTCGGGTGGTCAACTTACAGAGGTTCTACCGTGTTTTTACAGCTTTGTTCAAACTACTTTTCACCCTTTTTCTCTCCTCTCACATATATCCTAAGAACATTGTGACGATGCAGGAAAAAACAAACTGTTTCTGGTAAATGCTCATATAACACAGATGGGTCCTGACACTAGGTGTGTGGGACTTAACTCCACCCCCAGCAACCAAGAAATCAATTCTGAAGTGGACACTAGGGAGTTCCCCCCCCCCCCACTTCTACCAACCTGAGACAGTGTTGAACCTCCCAGGCTGAGGTCTCTCAGTCCCCCAAGGCTGCCCCCACCTCCAATACCTATAGCAAACTTCCGATCCTTTTACCAGCTACAAACAGGTTCCTGTAATTCCCTCCTTGAGTCTGATTAATTTGCTAGAGCAGCTCACAGAACTCAGAGAAATGGGGCAAACGTATGGGGAAAGGGGCCGGGAGCTTCCCTGCCCTCTCCAGACACCTACAAATAAAGTATTCGGGACACTTCTGTACATAGGCATGGTTGATTAAATCAAAAGCCATGGAGGACTGACTCAACCTTTGGCCCCTCTCCCCTTCCCTGGAGATTAGCAGATGAGGCTGAAACTCTCATCCAGTAACCCTGCCCGCTCTTTACTGCCCCACCTAAAGCTACCTAGGGGTGGCCAGCCACCAGGCAACTCCTTAGCATATAAAAAGGCACATCACTTTTGAGATTCCAAGGGTTTTAGGAGTGCTTTGCCAGTAAACCAGGTTAAGACCACAAACACATTTTCCCAAATCGCAAGCACTTTCAAAGCCAATGCTTCAGTTACTAAGTTTTCGAGCTACTAATCAATTTTTTTTTTCCTACCAGTGAAATTCTCTATCCCACTCCAATCACTTAAAACTCCTCTGAATAATTTGGAGACCTTAAAAATATATTTGCTGCTCCAGGTGGCGCCTGTGGCTCAGCGAGTAGGGCGCTGGCCCCACATACTGAAGGTGGCGGGTTCAAACCTGGCCTCCGCCGAACTGCAAAACAAAAAAATAGCCGGGTATTGTGGCAGGCGCCTGTAGTCCTAGCTACTTGGGAGGCTGAGGCAAGAGAATCACCTAAGCCCAGGAGTTGGAGGTTGCTGTGAGCTGTTTGCTGCTCCTAAGGAAGAAAGTTGAGAAATTCAACTCAATACTGTTTACTCTAGGTAACAGGTAATTTAGAGCAGGGTGGCCACAGCTGACTTTTTCCCAAATCGCTTTGCAGATGTACAGTAAGTACCCGCAATGACCATTTTCTTTAGTCTTGATGACTTAAATGCTGAGAAAGGCAAAAGAATTAAAACATGTTTTGTTTTGTTTTTGTTTTTGAGACAGAGCCTCAAGCTATCACTTGGGTAGAGTGCCGTGGCATCACAGCTCACAGCAACCTCCAACTCCTGGGCTCAAGCGAGTCTCCCGCCTCTGCCTCCCAAGTACCTGGGACTACAGGCGCCGGCCACAATGACCAGCTATTTTTTGGTTGTAGCCATCATTGTTGTTTGGTGGGCCCAGGCTGGATTCAAACCCACCAGCTTAGGTGTATGTGGGCGCCTTACCCACTTGGGCTAAAGGCACGGAGCCAAAACACATGTTTTTCTTAAAGTAGGTCTTGTTTGCCATTCTCCCCCCAGAAGAAATCTTTTTATGTTCCAATCAAATGAGACCAACAAACTACATGCTAGCTCCATGATTTCCTCCATCCATGCAAAACCCAGTCTCTTAAAAAGCAAATAATAATAATAAAGAGAGTAGCGGGACATGTTGGAAGGTAATGGATATGTGTACGGCCTTGAATGAAGGTAGTGCCGGTTTCACCCAAACTTATCCCCAAACTCTTTGAGCTGCAGACTAAATACCCACAGCTTTCTGCATGTCAATTACACCTCAAGAAAGGGGCTTTAAAAACGAAATCCATCCTCTTTCAGGAACGGCAACTTTTGCATCCTTTTAATTCAACTTGTTCTTATTTCAGATAGCTACAGACCACACAGTGAAAATATTTAATTTTACTAAAAATATGTGCAACATGAGTCTCTAGGAAATTTAAATCATGCAGCTGACCATTCGACAGCACCACCCTTCTACCTGTGTCTGACTCAACGCCCCACAAAGCTAACGTCAAGAGGCATTGAGGTTGCAGAATAAACTAACTTCTAGCCATAAGACTTTAAATCATCTCTATATTCATTTTTTTTTTTTCCACAGTTTTGGCCAGGGCTGGGTTTGAACCCACCACTTCCAGATATGGGGCCAACGCCCTACTCCTTCCTTTGAGCCACAGGCGCCGCCCCCCATTATGATATTATTTTTACAACACTGAGACAGATTTCTTTTAAATTTTTTTATTCTTTAAAAGTGATCTGGCTTGGGCGGCGCCTGTGCTCAGTGGGTAGGGCGCCAGCCCCATACACCAAGGGTGGCGGATTCAAACCCGGCCCCAGCCAAACTGCAACAAAAAATAGCCAGGCATTGTGGCAGGTGCCTGTAGTCCCAGCTACTCGAGAGGCTGAGGCAAGAGAATCACCTGAGCCCAGGAGTTGGAGGTTGCTGTGAGCTGTGTGATGCCACGGCACTCTACCGAGGGCAATTAAGTGAAGCTGTGCCTACAAAAAAAAAAAAAAAAAGTGCCCCGGCTCAGCGTGCGTACCTCAGTGGTTAGGGTGCTGGCCACATGCACCTGGAATGGTGAGTTCAAACCTGGCCAGAGCCTGCTAAACAACAATGACATTAAAAAATCTGGGCCTTGTGGCGGGCGCCTATAGTCCCAGCTACTTGGGAGGCTGCGGCAAGAGAATCGCCTAAACCCAAGAGTTTGAGGTTGCTGTGAGCTATGACTCCACAGC
Organism: Arctocebus calabarensis; assembly: GCA_963573935.1. Classification (NCBI taxonomy): domain Eukaryota; kingdom Metazoa; phylum Chordata; class Mammalia; order Primates; family Lorisidae; genus Arctocebus; species Arctocebus calabarensis. The sequence goes on along the minus strand of CAUYON010043179.1, from coordinate 7,802 downwards.
ACTCTACCAAGGGCGACATAGTGAGACAAAAAAATAAAAATAAAAAAGTTCTGGCCTAGAGTTTATTACTAACCTCATCCGTTTCACTTCTTATTTTTCCCCTTTGGTTCCCAGGCGTTAGGCTTAGACAATTAATATTTAGCAACAGGGGAAAAATCTATTTCCTCAAAAGAATTTTTTTTTAAGTTGTGAAATTTTATATTATCTTTTTACAAGAATCTTCCCATCCCAGTCTTTAAAAACTAGAAAAAAGATAGACACAGATTCGAGTTCTCTTTACTTTAAAATTGCAGGACCAGGCATCTGTCCATACGACCGACCATCCATTTCTCTTTGGTGAAAATTTGATTGACATCTGTGGTCACACTACCAGGGCTGGCTCAATGGAAGTCAAAATCGCACATAACTTTCCCCCAAAGCCACAGAGCACACAGATCTCGAACATTCATCTTTCAAACAACCTACATAAAAACAGAGAGATAAGGGCATTGTACCGAATAGCTCAGATTGGGTGAACTGCTCTAGCAATTAAGGAGGAAAGAAACAGAGCACTGTTCTCTCAACAGCTGGTTTAATAGTATTTTTGATATTTATCCCAATGCACTTCTGTCTCTGGAAAATTCAAAAACTAAAAATATTGCTCTTCTTTCCCCAGATGTCATTTATGGTTTAAAGTATGTTAACAGACTTGGGGGGAGGGGGCGAGGAAGAAGAAGAAAAGAAAAAATATCTTTGAAAACACCAGGCAATACAATGTAATCTGTCCCATGCAGATTGTATGTAAATTGATGTAAATGAGCTGGTGGTCCTCCTATTTTATGTCTCTATAAAGGCAGGGCCCCCAGGGAAAACTCAAATGTGCTGCTCTATCTCCCCAGAGTTGAGGGGAAGAAAGTGAACAGCCTCCTGACTCATTTATTGTTTCTCTACCTTTTCTACGCATAGCAAGAAGTAAATAATATGATATATTTTGTGTAATATGAATTCTACACCATGTCTATTGTTCTGGAGAGAGAAGGGATGGATGGAGATACAGTATGTTCTCCATATCTGCAGCTGTATTCCCTCCAAGCCAAATCCACTAAAAGAAATCACTACAAATACAGCGAAGCCTAACTGCTTTCTTAAATGACTTCACAATGTGTTTTTACTCCTTAATTAGCTTGTTTAATGGTTTTGAGGTGATAAACACTTTCAGCAACCTTTCAGGTGAAATTGCTACAACCACAGAAATGACTTAACTCTGGCTTCCTTGTTCAGCCTCATGGAATCCGTGCAATGTGCATTGTCACTGTTTGAACTAGTTTTACCACCCCACTTGCCATGTCATCCTGGGGAAATTCATTGCTTGGATAATTTATCTCGAATATTTTTCCCTGTATACATAATTCCCAGTGTTTCTACAGATGGTTTGAGGTGAAATACAGTTTATTTCTGGAAAAAGTTTTTAAAGACGTACCAACTAAAAGCATACATTAAATGGATGTATTAGATCATGCTGATGGCCAGCAAAGGACCCTGGAGGCACACCCACATGGCAGGTGGCCGGAGGAGGGCTGATTTCATACCTTCCATTGCCCCTCTTTCCAAAAACATCCAGAATTTGCCAGCGCCTATGTCAGATTCTTGCTTTGCTAAGTATGGCCATGGTGTCATGACTGGGCATAGATAGGTCCCAATTAACACAAATCCCCTCCTAGAGAATAAATAAGCTCACAGAAAGCAAGACTGACAATACACCCCTCACCAGAACTCTCTCAGCTGCTGCTCCTAGAGTAGGGAGGTCTCCAAATGTCTGGGGAAGAAATATCAGGAAGAAAATCGGGGCATGGGACTCCTTCAATATATATAACTTATTTATGAGTATGTATTACATCCATGTACAACTATAAGCACTTACTGATATTAATTCTATATATTCTTAACTACAATTATTTGTTAAAATACATGCACAAAACGTCATTTTAACTGGGATAAAAACAGGTATAAACAGGTACAAACCTTCTTATTCCCATAAGCAAGTGCGGTGTTATTCACCTGGCAGACCATGACCCACAAATTGTATGAGTCAAGGTTGGACCAGAGAAGCACAACTGCTGTGGGTGACATGCGAGCTGGTGAAACAGACTGTGCAGCTGCTGCCTCCATATCTGGCATTGACCTAAAGTCAGTGTGGGTCAGCCAGGCCGGCAGTTAGGAAGGAAGCTGGGGGTGAATGAGAACATGGATAAAACAGAGCCTAAGAGGGCATGGGAACCACGAAGACGACTGAAATTCACATCTGCTTCTTGTCACCTCCAATTGTGCTGCCACTGGTGACCCAGGAAAGAAGCCAGGGCTCTTTACAAGGGACCTGCCCACACCTGGCCAGGGAGCAGAAGAGGAAAAGAGGCTACCTGGCAGGTCCGGAAGGTGAACCTCATCTCATCGAGGGGAGCTAGCAGAACAGCAACACCCCGGGTGAGTCACCTGGTATCCTCTGCCAACCTGCAGGGTCTGAAACAAACGGCTGTCGATTCAGTTCCAGCCTCCTTATCTCACACAAGGTACCCTCTATGGCTGTCCCTAACCCAGAACCACACTGCGAAGGGCTAACACAGCACGAGCCACCACAGTGTCCTAAGATGGACTTAGACATTTGAGACTAGCCTCTGATTAAATGACAGTGCACAGCGTGGCCCAGCACATGGGGCACAGAACAGAATGGAAAATGTCAGGGCACATCCCGGGAAGTTATCATGGATCAGTGTAAAATACATTCCTCCCAGCGAATCTGTGACAGAAGTGTGTGATAGAGATCACCTCCCAGGCTACCGCCCTTTAGAATTCACTTCCTTCCTCGGGGTGTCCTGGTCACTCTCAACCCTCTTCCTCAGCTCACCCTTCAGCACAGATGTTTCCCAGAGTCCTCTGCATCCTCCTCTCCTGGGAAATGGCATCTGTGGTAGGATGGAGGTGAAGCCCCAGGAAACACATCCCTCCTCTCACCTACCTCCATTAGGCCCAGAGCAGCCTGCTTAACCCTAGGGTTTGAAGGCATGAGACTTTCAGCAAAAATGACATTACCAAAATGTTATGCATAAACTAGTGATCCCTAACTACCTGTTGGGAAATAATTTGCAAACCTTGGTCTAAGTGTGAACAAACTCAGTTTGCCAGCCATGAAGAGGAGTAGCCATCATCGGTGGGGTGAAAAAGAATGTCTTCCCCATATTCCCTCATGAAAGGGTATTAGCTGGCACCTCTGTACATCACGTTGACTGTCAGGTGCGAGGAAGAAAGTGATGCAGCCTGTGTTTCTCCCCTTCAGTCATCAAGAGTTTATAGGTTACTTCATTAATTCAAATAACATTTACTAAAAACCCACTATGAAATAGCTAGGTGCTAAGTATACAATATAAAATCAAGAAACCTGAATACTTATTACCACTTGATTAAAAAACACAGTGTGGTCATTAGTTTATTTTAATGCAGTCATATGGTTAAGTCATGAGAACTTGAAGAAATTTACTAAGCTGTCTGCTTAATATAAGATCTTTGGAATTAAAGGTTCTGAAAAATTCAATCCGCTGAGTTATCAGTGGCTCACAGAGTATTGTGCAGAAAACCCAAGAACCTGAAAATGCAAACAGAAGAATGTGTACATTGATCATTTATTTCTCTGAAGCATAAATACAGATTCAGACTAAATTGGACTTTTGGATTTAGCAGATGGTGATTCAGACTAAACTCATTTTCCATTTCTAAACTGCCCCAGCTTTATAGAAACAGATTTGGAAAGATTAGCAGAGCTAATAGGGTGGGAATGAAGTCACAATTTTAGAACAGATTCACAGATTTTGATGAGGATGAATCACACTTTGAGTTTTCTCTGGCTGTCTTTGATAAACCTGAGCATTTTCAAGCATTTGACCGATCAAAATCTAACTACAATATTATTATTCTGGAAGTGAATATATTAACCTCTGGACAATCCTGAAATTTCTAGGCACGTGGATGAATGATGCACAATATTGGAATTTGTTGTCGTTGTTTTTTTGTTTTGTTTTGTTTTGTTTTGTTTTGTTTTGTTTTTGAGACAAGCTGTCATCCTGGATAGAGTGCACTGGCATCACAGCTCACAGCAACCTCCAATTCCTGGGCTCAAGCAAGTCTCTTGCCTCCGCCTCCCAAGTAGCTGGGACTACAGGTGCCCACCACAATGTTCGGCCATTTTTTGGTTGCAGCCATCATTTTTGTTTAGTGGCCTGGACTGGATTTAAACCTGCCAGTTCAGGTGTACATGGCTGGCGCCTTAGCCTGTTGAGCCACAGGCCCCGAGCCTGGAGTTTGTTGTTTTTTGAGACAGCATCATCAGCCTAGCTCACAGCAACCTCAAATTCCTGGGGTCAAGTGATCCTGCTACCTCAGCCACCCAAGTAGCTGGGAGTACAGCCATCCCCCACAGCACCCAGCTAATTATTCCGTTTTAAGTAGAGACAGGGTCTCATTCTTGTTCAGAGCTGGTCTCAAACTCCTGAGCTCAGGCAATTCACCCACCTAGGCCTCCCAGAGTGCTAGGATTACAGGCGTGAGCCACTGCACCTGTCGTATTTAGTGAGAATTAAATTCTGACATGGCTTGATCAGAGAACTATAAGGTGTGATCCATACCTGGACCCAGACTGAACTTGACTCTGGCTGATTCCCTCCAAACGAGGTGCAAGAGTCCAAAGTGACTGACAAAAGGCACCACACTACAACCACAACTGAAGTTACTAAACGGCTTCTTCATACTGTTGCCAAAACTCTAGATTTTCAAGAATGGTAATGCCTAAAGACAGGTAATACCTAAAAAATGGTCTGTGCATGGCACTTGTCCTTCTGCATCAATGTAAATCACTCATCCCCATCTTATGAACAAAGAGCTTGACATGATGCTTGGGATTTGCTTCTGAACCTTGGGACTGGGACAGGTAATAAGGGCAGACAGAGACGAAACAAGATTGGCAGAGATGAAAACTGCAGTGCTTGGTGCCACCCAGGCCCTCCTGAACACATTCTCTCTACTTTTGTACACAGTGGAAATCTCCCATTGTAAATTTTTTTTTTTTTTTTTTAGACAGAGTCTCACTATGTCATCCTTGGTAGAGTTTCCATGGTGTCATAGCTCACAGCAACCTCAAATTCTCTTGCATCAGCCTCCCAAGTAGCTGGGACTACAGGTACCCACCACAATGCCTGGCTATTTTTGTTGTTGTTTGTTACAGTTGTCATTGTTGCTTAGCTGGCCTGGGCTGGGTTCTAATGGGCCAGCCTTGGTGTATGTGGCTGGCGCCCTTCCCACTGGGCTATGGGCACCACCTCATTGTAAACTTCTAAAGGTGGTTTATTTATTTATGAATTTTTGAAACTTCTAGTGCTGAGGCTTATTCACCTTTTTACAACCTCAGTACCTAACACCTTCACAACACCAGACACTTAGCAATTACCTAAGTGTCTATCAAATATCTATCTAAGAAATATCTATCAAATATTTGATATTTGAATAGTGTCTAAGAAATATGTATCAGATCAATGGATGGATGATTGGATGGATGGATGGATAGGTGGATGTATGGAAGGCTGGATGAATGCCACACAGTTCATCTCTCCTCTTCCTGGGTGCCATTAAGTTCATTCAGCAGCTCGGAATAGATAGACTGCCCATTAAAGCAGCCATTTTCCATAACATGATGAGCTCTGAGTCATGGTCCCATGCCACACTAACAGCCATACAACCTTGTGAATGAGATTCTGAAGCACAAGTATGTCCTTTAAAACAACTACAGATGAAGAAGGGGGGTGGCAGGCTCTGGCAAAAGAGACAACAAAGGTTCCTGAGTTCCTGAGTCAGGAGATGGCCTAACCTGTTCAAGAGGCAGAGCAGGCTCGGCGCCTGTAGCTCAAGGGGTTATGGTGCCAGCCACATACACGGGAGCTAGCGGGTTCGAATCCAACCTGGGCCTGCCAAGCAACAATGACAACTAGAACCAAAAAAGAAAAAAAAAAAAATAGCCAGGCATTGTGGTGGGTGCCTATAGTCTCAGCTACTCAGGATGCTGAGGCAAGAGTTGGAGGCTTCTGTGAGCGGTGACGCCATAGCACTCTACCCAGAGCGACAGCTGGAGACTCTGTCTCAAAAAAAAGAGGAAAAGCCACTACCCTGGTAGACAGAGGGTCAAAGTGCAGAAGTGTGGCAGGAGGGGGCTGGGAGACAGGAAGGAACCCAGGTTTGGGGATTCCTAATGAAGTCAATGGCCATAGAAAGATATTTAAGCAGGGAGACAGAGCTCAAGTTCTTGGCTTTTAAACAGAGCACTAAACTCCCTGTGGTACCTGTACCCTGCAGTGACAACCAAACCACAGAGATCTTGAAGCCAGCAGCCCTGACTTCATTAACTTTGCATACCATAGAATAACCTCTAACAGGACACTCCGTCAGCACCTGTGTACTGACAGCTCCTTGTCCCTCACTAGACAGAAAACTCCTAAAAAATGGGGATTTCATCCATGATGCTCAGTCAGACCTTGGCCAGCTCACTTTCATTATATTCCTGACCAGCTGTGAAGTGTTAACGCTGCTGACACCAATAAAGTGACCCTCAGAGAAGCACTGCCACGGTGCCTGCTCCTGTCATCCCGGCAGGAGACCCCTTCCCACTCCTGTCATAGAAAAGGCAGCAGCATTTCAACAGCACCGACAGGGTCAGAATCCATGGGGACGTTATTCCTCTTTTCAGAGATGGCCACAATCAAACAAGGACAGAGACTCTTCACAGAATAAGTAAGGCTGGCTGCTCTGGCCAAGGGACCAAAAGTCCTATAACTGCACCCTGCTCTAACACCTAAGAGCTGGTGACCCAGAGTAACTAGCACTCATTTTCCTCATCCGTAAAGTCATAACAACACAACAACAGTTGCCCCACAGGTAGTAATGGGGTTACATAAAATGGTACCTGTAAACCCTCAGCACATCATCTAGCCCTCAATAAGCACTCACACAATGGAAACCACCACTCCTCCAACAGGAAGGCAAAAATGTCTCCTACTATTTGATCCAATTTTTTGTAAACGCAGAGACTTAAGAACTTCAACATAGGGAAAGGCCCTAAATATGACCTCCTTTGATAACCTTATTTTAAAGACTTGAATAAACAGTAACCGAAGACCACAGGGTTTTGAGTGAGTTGTCTCAGAAGAAACCAACCTTCCCAAATCAAAGTACGGAAATATTGATTTCTAATTATTTCCACTTATTGCTGAACATCCTAAACACTTTGAGGGTCATCAATCCTGGAATCCAAAGATGTTTCTTATACCCAAAGGAATAAAAGGAAAGTTAATGGGTGCAATGGACTTAATTAAAGTCACAGAAGTCTCACCGTCTTTTCATATTCTGACAGAAAAAAGCAATTAAGACTTTGAAACAAAAATAGATGATATGGGGCTAGGTATAATGACTTATACCTGTAATCTTAGCACTTTGGGAGGCTGAGGTAAGAGGATCACTTGAAGCCAGGAGTTCAAGACCAGCCTGGGCAACATAGCGAGATCCCATCACTACAGAAAACATTTAAAATCAGCCAGGGATGATAGTACACATCTGTAGTCCCAGTTACCTGGGAGGCTGAGGAGGAAGACCACTTGAGCCCAGGAGTTTGAGATTGCAATGAGCTGTGAAGATAATGATACTCCACCCCAGCCTGAGTAACAGAGTGAGACCCTGTCTCTAAAATAAAAAAATAAATAAATAGTCCTAAGTTCTTCGATTGAAAGAAAAGT
>CAUYON010043177.1:0-22034 GCA_963573935.1 Arctocebus calabarensis | reverse complement strand
CAGAAGATCCCCAAGCTTGCGTCCAGTCTTGATCTCTTTCTAGTTGCCCAGGCCTGCATTGCCACCATTTCCTGCAGTCCCCTACCTGCCTAGCCATCACTGCATCCTCAGGATACCCAAACAGCACTCATCCTTTTCCTTCCTACAACTGCATTACCAAGTTTTATCAATCACCTAAGCTTCTTTTTAATTCTTTTCTTTCTCAAGAATTATATCCAATTGGGATAGTCTCCTAGTTAAAAGAATAGTCTTTGCAAGAACCAAGTTTGGGGGTGAATTTGGCCCTGCTATTATTAATAATAGCTGAATGCCCTTGGGCACATTTCTTAACATCACGGTCTTACATCAAGGTAACATGTGCAAAATATTTAGCTGAGTAAGTGGCACAAAACCAAAGCTAAATAAATAATTATTACCATTTTCCCTTTGTAGTGTCACTTTCATTCATCTCTTCTTCATTTCGGCTCACATGGCCATTACTTAGGCTTTGTTGTCTCTTACTTAAAAATTATAAGAACACACTAATTAGTCTTCCCTCCTTCAAACTCTTTTCCTATATATAGTACAGATTTCATCAAGTTTATCACTAAAAAAATCTCTGCCTTGTAACTCCCCTATTCTCTCCAGACCTACCTCCAAAGTGTCAAAGTGTACACACTTTAGCATGTCTTATGACAGCAGCAAACAAACAAGCAGAAGACACTTTAATAATAATAATAAATAATAAATAAAGACACTCTAATAATGGCCAGTATTGGAACAAAATAAATACAGGTAAAACTCACCCAAATTCACTACATTATTCAACTTCAGAAATGGGTTCAGAAATGACAGAGTCCATGGAACATTTAATAGAAGTATAAAATAAAGGGAAATATGAGCATTGACCCACAAAGGGCTCGGCCACGAATGACTGTAATGAAGCTAAGCCTGTCCGTGACCAGCCCCCCAGCCTTTCTCCTCACACCATGCCCTTCATCGCCTGCAACACAATTTGTGTTCCAATCACACTAAACCATCTCCACCATCAGACTTTGTCTCCCTTGAAGTAAACTTTCCTTCAAACGACTTTACCCAGCAGCACCCTGTTAGGGTGTGGGCTTATGAGCAGCTCACAGGGTGGGTTGAAGAAATATTTTTCACACCAGCAGTAGAGCATTAAGTAGTAAAAGCTTATTTTACCTTTTTCCAAGAAAGAAAGAGCTAGAGAAAGAAAGTGGAAGAGTGGAGAGTGGAAGTGCTGGTCTTGAGGAGAAAGTGCTGGGCATGGTTTATTTTTAATGTCAGATTAATATGAGGGTACATATGATTAGATTACCTTGTTTGCTTTGTTACAAAAAATCAGAGTTGTATTTCAGCCCCTCACCCAGGAGGTGTACTGTATACCCCTACTTTGCATCCATTAGGTGGGAGCTTACTGAGCCCCATTCTCCCCTCCCCCTTCCTCCTTCTCGAATTTGTGTTTTCCTCTTGTGTGAGCCTACAGTTGTTTATCTACTAGTTTCAGATTAGTATTGAGTTCCTGGGGTGCTTGCTTTTTCATTCTTGAGATATGTTACTAAGGAGAATGTTCTTCAACGAGGAGCTCACAGGGCGAGTTGGAGAATGTTCTTCAACACATCCAGGTAAATACAAAAGATGTAAAGTCTCCATCTTCATATCTCATAAAGTATTTACTTACTTCTAAAGTTTCCATTCATGGCAGAGTAGTACTCCATGGTATACATATCCCACAGTTTGTACATCCCCTCATGGGTTATGGGCACTGGTGTTGTTTCCACATCTTTGCAACTGTGAATCAAGTATAAACATTGGGGTGCAAGTGTTCTCATGGTAAAATGATTTTTTCCTTCTGGGTAGATTCCTAGCAATAAGAGTACAGGATCAAATGGAAAGTCTACATTTCACTCTTGAAGGATTCTCCATACTTCTTTCCAAAATGGCTATTATTAGTTTACAATCCCCCAACAGTGTGTATAATAACTGTTCCTTTCTCTCCATACCCTCACCAGTGTCTGCAGCTTTGGGACTTGGTGATGTGGGCTGTTCTCACTGGAGTGAGGTGATATCCTAAGGTGGTTTTGATTTGCATTTCTCTGATGTTGAGGGACAATGAGTATTTTTTTTCCATGTATTTCTTGGCCAGTCTTCTGTCTTGTAGGAGAAGGTTCTGTTTATTTCTCTTGCCCAGTGATTAAGTGGGTCATTTGCTCTTTGTTTTTAAAGGGTAGAAAATGGCATTTTTCCTGTGCTTCAGTAGACCAATAACAGAAGCGGCTGTGAAGCTGTTGCTTGTGCTCTTTATTTATTTTTTGTCTCTTCTCTCTGAGTCTGTCTTTATCAGTCTTTGAAATACACCCCTGGAAGAAGTGAAGCAGCGAGCTGGACTGCGGAGCTTTCACCCCTGCTGCCCACTAAGGGCTCTTCAAGGCCAAACAACAAACTTGAGATAAAACAGGTCAGGTCACAGGTGCTCAATTAAACAAAGGGCAGTTGTGCTGTGAGTTTTTTTCTCTTACTGTCTATTTGATAGTTTATTTCCCTCTGCTAAATAGCTTATCAGTAAGGCCACCTTTCATACTCAAATAACCTCAAGGTGGCAAACTCTGTGGTAGTTAAAAGCAGATGTCCGACTAGAAAGAATAATTTGTATAACAGGTTTGGAGTAATAATTGATATGATCTGAAGTTCTACTCCATAGTCACCCAAAGTCAATGTTCCAAGTCCAAGTCCATATTACATTCCAAAATGTCACTACATTTGAGCATATTTCATCATCCAACTCATAGATGTCCATACTAATTTGTCAACCTGTCTTTCTTTCTTAAAAATACCTACTTATTTTGATCTATTTACTTATTTAATTGTTTTTTTCCTAAAACCAGAGTCTCAGCTGGGCGCAGTGACTTACACCTATAATCCCAGCACTTGGAAGGCCGAGGTGGGTGGATTGCCTGAGCTCACAGATCCAAGACCAACCTGAGCCAGAGCAAAACCTCATCTCTAAAAAAAAAATAGCTGGGTATTGTGGCAGCGCCTGTAGTCCCAGCTACTTGGGAGGCTGAGGCAAGAGAATCGCTGAAGCCCAAGAGTTGAAAGTTGCTGAGTATGATGCCATGGCACTCTACCAAGGGTGAAGAAGTGAGACTCTGTCTCAAAAAAAGCAGAGTCTCACTATGTTGCCTAGACCGGTCTCAAAGTGGCATCAAGCAATCCTCCCACCTTGGCCTTCCCAAATGCTGGGATTTTTAGAATGAGCCACTGTGACTGTCTTTCAGGCAAGAAGCTCTCAGCCTGGATACATTATTACATTAGCTCTGATTGAATATCGATCTGCCTTGCTTAATTATTCTATTCACAGTATTTGAGAACACCACTTGTTGATTAAATGTTGATGCAATATTCTTTCTAACTAGACACGAGCTTTATAAACTAGGTCTAAATAGAACTATACACACATATTTGGACGAGAAAAAACTTCATTCAACATTCCTTCATGTTTGATGCCTACTTTCTTCCAGGAAGTGTCCTAATTGCTGGTGAAACAGGAGTAACAAGACATAGGATGTTTCTACTTTCCTGAAACTTATTTGGGGAGTTATTTGGGAGATTTCTCACAGAATTTTTTGAGGACAGTTGGTCTAGCGCATAACTGAATGAAGGCATGAACATAGAACCTAAGGACATGAGCATGAATAAATAAGAACATAAAGGTAGGTGCTGTGGCTGAAGATGACAGGACAAAGCGTGGAGTTAGATCAGGGAGGACCAGAGAAGTCTTTCTCAAGAAGCTGGAACTTTGACCGGAGATCTGAATGTAATAAAATATCGGTCATGCTAAGATGTAATGCAAGGCTGTTACATTCACGGAGGAGCAAATGCAAAATCCCTGAGGCTAAAATGAACTTGGCATATTAAAGATCAGAAAAATGATCAGGGGGGCTGAAATGTAGTCATGAGAGAGAAAAGGGCATGAAATGCAAGCCAGCTCTCAGGGGATCTCATGATATGATGAGGAGTTTGAGTTTTATTTGATTAGCAAAAATGGAGACGTCCTTCCAAGTTTAATATAAACACCATAGTACATAAAGCTTTATTAAATGTAAAAAATAACAAACTTCATACTTTTGTCCAGTAACGTGTTCAACAAAGGAGCTAGGAACAGAGAAAGAAAAAATAAGAGATTAGAAATTTTTGTAATAAGGTTGGCAAATGAGCAGATGATGTTACGTTCCGTCGATTGTTTTTCACAAGGTCCCATAGATACAGGCCTCTTTCCATTTGTATATTATTTTTGACTTGGAAGGTGAATAAATAATTAGGAAATGTTATCTGCCAAAGAGGGAAAAATCCTAACCTTTGTGGAAATAGTTATTTAGATGTTTGGAAAGATAAAATCAGTTTTAAGCCAGGTGTGGTGGCACATGCCTATAATCTCAGAACTTTGGGAGACTAAGGAGGAGGATTGCTTGAGCATAGGAGTTGGAGACCAGCCTGGGTGACAGGGTGAGACCCCATCTCTACAAAAAAAAATTAACCAAGAGTGGTGGCCCATGCCTATAGTCCTAGCTACTCAGGAGGCTAAGGCAAGAGGATGGCTTAAGTCTAGGAGTTCAAAGGAGCAGTGAGCTATGATGATGCCATTGCACTCCACCCAGGGCAACAGGCCAAGGTCCTACCTTAAAAAAACAATAAGTTATTAATGTGCCTACCTTAAAAAAACAATAAGTTATTAATGTGCACTTTTAGGTAAATTCAGTATCTTCACTTTGAAGCCACTATAATGGCTCCAAAAAACCTCAACATTACTTTGAGATAACCATCCTTAAGTTTTTGGGAATCCAAACCACAATTCTATACCACTGTCACTAAGGCATAGCATAATCACACTGTGCTTACAGTTTACAAATAGAATTAATATATCAACATGGAAACAAAGAAAAGTCTTCAAATGAATGAACATGTAAATGCACAAATTATTTTTAAAAGAGTATAATGATTTCCCTCACCCATGTTAAGTTTGAACTCCAAAGAGAGCTTGAAATATATAACCCTGATTGCCCTCTCCTTCTCCTGGAGATCACCCTCATAGCCAAGACAAAGGTACTTTAGCTCTCTGGGCTGAGCTGTGGCTCACCACATTACACCACAGGCTCCAGTAAATTTCCTCCCTACTAAATTCTTTGCCCTTCTGAATAAGTAAGATATTACTCAGGTCTTCATCTAGTTCCTGAAACCTGACAGGACTGTGACAATGTGTCCAGAGCGTTAAGAACTACTTTAAATTAGTCTAGAATGATTTTTCCTCGGACACTATCTACCTCCAGGCTCCTCCGCAGCTAATTTTCTTCAGGGAAATCTTATCTAAAAGCCCTCACCTTCAGCAGTCTTCTTTAGAATGTTCCATTCAATGACTGCTATATTTTCTTTGGTGTCTTCAAGGATCCTGCCCAATATTATTTGTATGTTACTATGAACTTCCTCCCCTTTGGTTCGTGCTCCATGGGGTCTGATCACACGCCGTGTACTAAGTTGGTGGGGATCTTTGTCCTTTGACTCTGGGAACTTCTTATTGCTCTCATGTGGACAGCAGATGCCGCAGTGAGATCAGAATCTGTTATTTTCAGCTTAATTCAGAGAAAGAAACTTTCATAAAACGTTTACATATAAGCTACTATTATGGAACCTTTTCAAATCTCCCAACCCTATTACCTGTATTTTACATGATTACATGAGAACAACTTGCAGCTAATAAGAAACAGCAGTGAAGGAGGCTGACAATGTTAGCTTTTTCAGGGATTTGGGGTTTTTTACTGACATTCCAGAATACATAGCATTTCAAGTTAATTCGGGGCCTTTCTATATTTTAAACTCCCCCAAATATACCAAAGTGTAAGTCCAACATTTTCCTTCAGTAAACCAAAGTTGCTCAAACTTTTCATATCATGTAATAGAAGCTATATTTTATCAAAGGATCCACAAAGCATTTCTGAGACTTCACAGAAATTGGGAGGAAAAGCAAAGGAAACAATGCAACGCCAGGGCTGTTCTGTCAAGAAACAAGACTCCATAATCACTGTTTGGCATTTGAAGATTTAAAGAAAAGACACGTTTTACAAATATTTTTGTTCTTTAGTATAGCTGACATTTAGCAGTTATCTGGGAAGAGTATAGGTGACTGGAACATTATTGGAACATTCTGGGCTAAAATGTAAAAACAAAAATGAATAAATTATCATATACTTTTTTTAAAAAGTCAGGAAATTACAGATAAAAATGGTGTAAAGAAATTAAAATCCAGAGAGGGATAAGACCTTTCTAGATGTCTGAAAACCACAGGTCACTTTCCTGGAGTCAGCTGCTTAGTGTAGGCGCGGGAGGGTGGAGAATCTGCTTAGTGTAGGCACGGGAGGGTGGAGAATCATCTTGGTTTAGGCAGAATTTTTCTGAAGAAAAAGAAACAAGTAGAAAGTTAAACAGCAATCTTAGCTGGTATGACAGATTGAAACAGTAAGAACTGAACCCCAAACACAGAGCTGATTCTTCCCTGCTGCCAATTGCCCCTCATGGGACTTTTGCGGAGTTCATAGAGGAGCAGTCTTGGAAGGCAGAGGTGGGGCGTAGAAAGGCAGAGAGAGAGATTTCCATTAACTCATGATGCTTAAAACCGAAAGTCATGCGAGGTGAAGAAGTCTATAATTCACAAAGGACGTATCTCATCCTAAAGATATTCAAAACCAGATGTGAGCTGGAACGTACTAAAATTGTAGTTCAGCCTCAACCCAACTCTACTCCTATTACATTGAAGTGATTAGCCTCTCCCTAGCTGAGTGGCAGAGGAAAAAGCATGCCCTCCTTTTCTGCTGGGGAAGGGAGGGCATACTTTTGGCCTATCCTTATGGTTCTTTTAAATACAATGTTCTGGCATAAAATAAAAAATGATGAGTTAGGAAAATGTGACCCATAGACAAGTGAAAAAACTGACCAACAGAAACAGCTCATAGAAGATACATGTTGAAATTCATGGGCAAGCTTTTAAAAACAACTATTACGAATGCATTGAAGAAAGTAATGGGAAAAAACAAAATAGATTAAGAAATAGAAGATTTCAAATAAGGAAGAGGAGAAGAAGGGAGAAGAAAAAAGGAGGAGGAAGGGAGGAGAGGAGTGAGTAAAAAAGGAGGAAGAAATGAAGAAGATGGATACTGTAGAAGTAAACAGTAAATATCCAAAATTAAGATGGGCTTGATAGCATATGATACACAGGAAACAAAGGAGGATCTGTGAACACAAAGACACATTGACAGAAATTATCCAAACTGATGTAAGAAGAAAAGGAAGGAATGAAAGATAAAACTGGATGGAAAATAGAAAAACCAATGAGACAATATCAAACAGTCTAACATATATGTAATTGAAGTCCCACAAAGAGAGGAAAAGGAACAGGGCTGAAGAAATATTTGAACCAATATCACCAAGAATTTTACAAAATTGATTTCAAAAATGTCAACTCACCATTACTAATGTGAAGCCAGGAGATGATCTACTATACGCCCACACAGGAGAAAAAATCAATTCAAGTTGGGGGAAGGAGGACAAGGGAAGGGAGAGAGAGGAGGAGGGGATTGGTGTGCTCCCACTTAATGACAACAATGTAGGGGTGTATGGAGTACCTTTGGGTGTGGGACACAACTACAAGAGGGACTCTACCTAACAAATGCAAATATTTTGACCCAGTTATTTGTACCCTCACATTAGCCTGAAATTGAAAAAAGAAAAGTCAACTCACATGAAAAAGATCTTAGGTGATATTAAACAGGATGAATGTAAAATAAGAAGAAGAAGAAGAAGAAGAAGAAAAGGAGGAGGAGGAAAGGGACACTTAGAAAATTAATTAAAAAAAAAGAAAGAGAAATCTTAAAAGCAATTAGAGGGGGAAATGTTATATTTAGGAAAAGCACAATAAGAATAATGGCTAACTTCTCTTCTGAAATAATGAAAGTCAAAAGAGAATGGAGCAGTACCTTTAAAATGCTGAACATAAATACCTCCCACCTTGGAATTCTATATCCAAGGTAGGTACTATTATTACCTGTCTAATAGGATATGAAGATCAAAAAGATTAATATTGTAAAGCTAAAATACTGTTTGTTTCATAAAATATAAATTATACTTGGATTGTACACTGTTGCAATATCACTTGAAAAAAATGTCTGAAGCAAATGAGAGAACATTAAACAGTATAACCATTTATTTATTTTCTTCTTCATGCTTTTCTACAAGCATGAATTATTAATATTATTAAAACAGGACAACTCTGATAGAAGGTATGTCCCATGAGAACATGGACCCAGCTATACCTAGAACAGAACTTGTGTAATCTATAAATTAGCTGACACCATGGATATAACAAATCTCTTTGTGATAATGATCTATAAGGTATGTTTGTAACTCTGAGCAGACAAGAAAGGAAAAGAACAGAAATAATCACAATTTAGACAGATTTAAATCCTTAAAAACTGAAGTTAAATATAAGTAATTTTACAAATGCATGTATGTATTTGTGGTACAATTATCAGCTTTTTCATTTTCAAAAGACCTGAACGAGGAAAGTGATGGCATCATTTGTTTTTCTTTATCCAAAAAGCTTTGATGTTTCATATAATTCAAGTACAGAAAACTCTCCTCTTTGAGGAATCAAATGGCAAAGGGAGGCATTCAAGTTCGATGTAGGAACCTAGAAGTCTGAAGTGTTTGGGAGCAAACCTTTCATTATAGCACTTAGTACTTTTACAAAGGAAGAGAATTTTGGACCTAGAGGATACTTAAAGATCATCATCCCTGCACATCACCAAATTGAGCCCCAGAGATGATAGTGCTAATTAGAAACAGCTGGAACTAGAACTTGGGCTTCCTCTCCCATTCAAGGGCAGTTTTTGAAGGACTTTGGCTTTGTCAGTTTTTCTTTAAGGAACTCCTCACTCCCTGCATGCAGACCCTTTCTTTATCAAGTTTTCTCTATGAATGAATGTCAGATATCGATTTGGAGCAGTATCAAAACTCTTTCTGGGAGTACAGTCTAAAGCTTAGACTACTTTTTTCCAGTAAATCAAAAGCTATAGAAATCCTATGTAGAATCCTCAAATGTCTTTGAGAACATCAGAAAGAATATATTTTGCAATAGTCCTAAAGGGAAATGGAGTTTATTCTCATAAATTATTTCCTGTATTTCCCTATTAATTTCATGGATGAATTTGACATTAGTATAGAGAAATCTACAACCAGAGCTTAGAACCAGGGCCTTTTCACTATTTCTAAATACTTTTTCAGTAAGATATTGTGATTGCCTATTAAAAAAGTAAATGATGAAATGCCATTTGTGATGGCTGGTGTGAGTGCACATTTTTCTCCATTTGTCAACGTTTTCTCTTTAGCCTCTTCCCTATCTCCTAATTAGGGATGGTAGAATCTAACTGATGTATTCTGAAAACTAAAGGACTCTTCTCAACTGGAAAAAATGCAGATATCATTAACTACCCATGAATTTCCCCTTCTAGTACACATGTTTAAGCTAAGCTGAAATTTAAATTCTTGAAATACCTTACCTATTTGATTTCTTTTTTTGTCTTCCCAGTTTATCAAATTATTTTAGACACCTTATTCCCTGCTAAATGGCCTACCTCACAGCCAGTTCTCTCTGCCATCTAATCTTACAGCCAGGGATGATGTTATCTGCCTAAGAGAAATACATCATTATTATTACCACTAATTTTAGGAAACGAGTTTGCATTAGGATGAACCTGAGTTTCCTTTAAGCCTTTTATTTTTAATGGGAAATAACAATTACAGATGAGGCCCTGGGAAGTACTTCTAATTTTCCCAGCTTGTGTGTATGATTTGCCACTCTTCACTTTCATCACCCTGTCATCTAGAAAGTCTATCTCGAGCACCATCAACTCTTCCAATGTGTTTGAACTTTCCCTCATTGCCCTGTGTAGAGAGTTAATCATATTTCAATTATACTGATAGATATTTCATTGGTTTGACTGTTAAAGAGAAATTATTCTGACACTCTTTTAGGTGGCAAGAAGATTTTATTTAAGATTATTATAATAGGGGTCAATGCTGTTGCAACAGGGGAGAGAGACTGCATTCAACTCCAAAAACAAGAAGGGACAAGAAGGGATTTAGAGCCAGTGGGCAGGGTAAGGGATAAGACAGAAAATTACCAAGAGAAACTTACTTAAGGCATCAAGGAAAGGGGGTGGGGGATTTAGATATCAAGATTAGGCAGATTCTCAATAAACTGGTTAGCAGGATGTTTTGCTAAAGTGTGAGTCAACAGGGCAACGTGAAGGCCTAGAGAAGAAGGGGGCTGAGAGGAGATGGATTAGTTTGGTCAAGGTAGAAATCTTCACCATCTTAATCTCTCTAAATCTGAATTTGCCTGTTAATAAGGCCCAATTTAGAATGCTGAGAGGTACTATACTTGTTCTTTTCCAACCCTGGAGAAAACAGCTCCCTCATTACTCACAATGCTGTGATAGATGACTTCATCACCACATGGTTCGGCAGTATTGCATATGCACTGACAAGAAATCTAGGAAATCTGATCAACCCCAGAGGATGACGAACATATTTGTAATATTTATGCTGTGCTTACTATCTGTCAGGCACTCTTCTGGATCGTTTACTGAAATTAATCTTTTAATCCCCCAACAGTATACTCAGAGAAGTACCCTAATTATCTCCACTGAGGGATTATAGACAGAGAAACTAAGGCACTTAGCAGTTACTAACCTTGTCCAAAGTTAATTAATTAACCGGGCATGCTGTGACAGGCCCATGGTCCCAGCTGCTGGGAGGCTGTGGCAGGAGGATCATTTGAGCCCAAGAGCCTGAGGTTGCTGTGAGCTGTGATGATGCCACAACACCCTGGCCCTGGTGACAGAACAAGACCTCTTCTATGTCAGGGCTGTGACTGAACTGTGGCAACATAATTTTTGAGATGCTGCTATTAACCACTCTGCATTCCTGCCCCTATAAAATCTCTTTTCTCTGTCGCTGAGCAAACACATAAAACTGAGAAGGTAGTGAGAGAACATGGAATGACATGTGTGTGTGTGGAATATATTTTGACACATTCTTTACACTCAGAACTACTTATCTCCAAAACACAGAGCAGTGCTTACTGGATGGCAGGTCATAGATAATTTTTGCCGTTGGATAAATGACTGAATGAATTAGCAAGATAACTTATTCAGTTCCTCATCACCAGACATGACCAAGTTATTTTTCTCAAACTCTGATATGCTGAGGGCTGCAATGGCAACATTTTAGGACCAGAGGAATTATTTATGTTTCACAATACAAAGATGATTGCAGTCATCCCTGGGAAACCCAGCCCACAGAACCTTCCCATTCAGCTTGGGGTAAGCTGGACCTCAGGCATGGAGATATAACAGTGTGATGAACCTTTCTTCCAGAAGTTCTAGAGCTCCCCTGATCAAAAGCTGCTGGTCTTAGGTACTGTGAGCAACTCTTTCACTGCTCTTCAGAAGTAATTTAAATTCTTCTGCCACATCTTCTGCTCAGCTCTTGTTCAGACCTTCTGGTTCTAAAGAAACCTACAGCCAGAGAAATAAGCAAAAAGGTAAGAAAGAAAACAAGCAGAGAATATAGCCTCAGGTGTTGCTAACACTATTCATAGCGGTGACAAGGTGAATGAGTCTTGGGGTGAGAGATTGGTCTTTTTGCCTCATTTACACTTTTCCTTGGTCTGCACCCTAGCACATCAGAACCGATGTACCCTGAAAAATCAATGACTAATTTTCTGTGAAGTTGAATCAAGAAATCTGCAATGTTCCACATTGGTTAAAAATAAGCACTTGGTTCACCTTGTGCTGTAAGCTCCACACCAAATAATTGTGGCAAGTTATTTCAGCATTTGAATGAAGGAAATGTGAACAAGTTTACTATGACTGCATGACATGAAATGCTGAATTTTGGATAAGGAGGGAGAGGGTGTGGAGTAGAGAAAGAGTTGTTATTAGTCTCCGAAATTCAGTTCTGAAGTGTGTATGTGTAACTCCAAGGGTTGTTTTGGCACATCTGGTGCATATTTATAGTCTAAGGGTTTTCACATGGGAGTCAAACATAGATTAAAGTAAAAGGGAACTTGAGAGCTCCAGGGAAGAATGTGATATTTCAATTGCATTTGATCATTTGATTGAATTTGCCTAGAAATTAAAACACAAAACTTAGTTTTCATACTTAACAGCAGAGTTTATACATTCCAGCTTAGGTCTGACAATAGATTTTTGGTTTTTGGTTTTCATTAGCTAATCAACTCCAAAATACTCAGAAGGCTTGACTGTTCTGTTGGATATGGGGGAATTGGAACAGGCCCTTCATTCCACAAACTTCTCCTCTGGTTTTTTTTCTTCAGCTGGTTTCTCATGGAATATGTTCAAAACCAATACATACTAAAGTACTGATTTATTAGGTGTAAGTGGTGTTTTTAAAAGATAGTATATTTAAATTGCAAAGTGGAGCTACTGCAATAGTATGAAAGATATATGATTGTATAGAATGACTGAAGAGATACCAAATCTATACTAATTGCCTATGACCTTCTTTGAAGCCAAAGAATATAAAAATAACATGAATCAACAAGTAGTTAATTTTGTAATAACAGAAATTTGAGCCTCAGTTTTCTTACCCTTAATAATGAGCCTGCCTTCAGGATTGTTATAAGGATCAAATGGGATAACTTCATGTGAAGCCCTTACCAGAAAACCTGGCACAAAAAAAAAGTTTGCTGCTGTTTTTACTATTACTATAGTATTAATTGTTGACTGATGGTTAGAGTTGCAGGACAGCACCAATTACATAATGTTCTAAAAAAATAATATAATTTTTTCTCCAGTGGATAAATTGAATGAAGGGGCTCTGAGTGAATTCTGTCCATAATACTATTTGTACTGGGTTATGTCTCAAGGAAGGCTCAGAACTCATGTAGATCCTTGGCCTTTCTAGCTACCCAATAAGTCAATGGGACAAATGCTGATGGGGAAATTCCAACGTATACAAGCAGCAAAGGTTAAGGAAGGCAATCACACTCTCCTTCCACTGGACCTGCCACAGCTTTGCTCAACAGTTGTGACATTAGCACAACTTTAGGCACCTCAAGGTCTTATTTCAATCCCAGAAGTGATTGCAGTTTCCCTCATTTCCAAACAAGGCAATGATGTGTGGAGGTGAAAGTGTGTGCCCTTCACCCCAAGTGCTTAGCCACAATCACGACATCACTAGCTTCATATAGAAGGAGAAGGGGGGAGACTATATGGCCCTAGAGCAGAGTTCCTGCATCGGAATTCCTGCTCTTTCTCCTGTCAGACAGATATCAGTCAGACTTCTTAAGTTTTCTGGACTGAGCATTCTCATTCATTAGCTATTGGAGTCATTGCCAGGAATAGTAGGAGAGAGTAGTTGCATGGTGTGGGGGACGTTGTCTGTGACATAGTAAGTGCTTGATAAGTTTTAGTGATCCTCATCGTTTGTTTCGTTGGACGAGATTTGCACTAAGTTAGATATTCTGGTTCTTTTATATAGTTTCCTCCATGAGTTAATTTGACTTGGAATAAAAGAATTGGGAGGAAGGGGAATTAGAAGTTTTGTTCACTAAACCTACAGGGAAGCCTCTGTGCTGTGTAAATTTAGAAACACAGGATCTGAGGGATTGTCTTCAGATTTACACTGTTGTGCCTTCCATGTCTAATAGTGACAGTTTGAAAAGTATTGGGAGAAGATTTTTGTTAGTCAAATACCTTTAAGGAGTTAATTAGAAAAACTTCATATTTAAATTCTTTTCTAGGCACTTTGGGAGTCCAAGGTGGGTGGATTGTCTGAGTTCAGGAGTTCAAGACCAACCTGAGCAACAGTGAGATCTCGTCTCTAAAACTAGTCAGGCATTGTGGTGGGCACCTGTAGTCCCAGCTAACTGGGAGGCTGAGGCGAGGGGATCACTTGAGCCCAAAAGTTTGAGGTTGCTGTGAGCTATGACGCCACAGCACTCTACCAAGGGTGACAAAATGACACTCTGTCTTAAGAAATAGCTTTCTTTTTCCTCTGGGAAAGAGAAAAGTTAAGGTAGAGAAGTCTCCTTTAAACTATGTCAGAAACCTAAAAGGTCATGAGTTAATTCCAAAACGAAATATATCCATCTGAAATAATTTTTATTTAGTATTGTGGAGTGGTCATATATTTTTGTAACCTTCTCATCTTATCAGAGAGTGTGGATATGTCTCTAGTTCCAGTCCTTTTTTTCATTCCACCTTGAAATCACTTTAGTTCGAGCTCCATCCTGGTTTGGAGCCTGTGTGTAGTTCTCTAACGTCCTCTACACAAGATTTCTGTGCCCTGGTCTAGAACACGGCTGAATTCTTTTAGAGTGAAGATTAGAGTCACTGGGGAAATTGTTGGGATTAACCCAGTGAAGCAACATCCTCCACACTCTGAGGTGATATGTTTGAGAGAACCTGGAACGTAATACTTTTTGAAGACTAATTTTCCTTAGATCTTTTAAAAGATTAGAGAATATAATTTGAAGCAAGTGTCACTTCCCCCCTACATAAGAGGTTTCTTCTTTATTTGAGAGGAATGAGATTGTGTGCAGGTGCCCTGATTCTTGCCGGGCACCCTCAGTCCTGCAATCCTTATTTTTCTGATTCTGATGTTTGTCGCTAGATTTGCCACTTTTGTTGCTGAGAGATACAAAACATTTCTTTTAAGGCATTTTGACTGGTAATTTTACTAGAAGCTATTAGAAAATTTTGAGGAGGCAAATAAAATTAGAGGAAATAGAAGCTATGTAATGAATATATCTGAAACAAAACATAGCCAATATAAAAATGACAATGGTGTATGCACTGTTCCTGATAGAATGATTTCTTTTGATCTGTTTAAACCCTTGCAATTAACATTCATTCATCCAATGATTAATTTTAATTATGGTAAGAAGTACGTTCCTTATATTTCTTTTCTACTGACCAGATGTCATTTTGCCTTTTATAAGGAATAAAACAACTGATTGTCTCCCAGCAGTTTTATCTGGACAGGTTGCCTTATTAGTCAATATTTCAAAATTTCAAGAACAACAAGAAGTAAGAGAAAAGGCAATGTATGGCAAAGCAGAGTTCTCTTAACTGCTGGAAAAAAATTATGTTGCATTTAATTTCTTAGGACAATCAAAATCTTCCCTGTTCTAGACTTCATATTGGAACAAAATAGTAGCCAAAAACTATGTAATTTAATTAGTATAGTTTCATAAATTTAAAAAAAGGCTTCCTTTTTTTTTTCTTTTAAAAAGTAGGTTTTTCAGACTCCATTACCTTTACTAATGTAATGGAGTCTGAAAAACTGAAGGTTATTTACCTTCTCCTTAGCAAAATAGTCTAGTACTCCTACATTTCCACCCTGGATATTGGTTGTTTTGTGTCTAAATCCAACAAAAATATAGTCAGAATTTTTCATTTTAAAATATTGGGTAATGCCTTTTTCTTGTGGGAAATGCCTCCTTCTCTTAGAATTATAATTACTTTAAAGATTTAAATTTCAGGCAACTTGTTATTTTTAAAAGTATTGTGCTGTAATGTCAAAAAACTTTATTTGGGAAACCTTCCATGAAATTGATTATTTTTGTAATGATTCATTCAAATTGTTTCCATCATATTCTGGCAGATCTTTTTCTCCTCTGAAGTGTGGATGTCCCTGATGGGCAATCTGCATATTAGGATGAAACTCATGAAAGACTGTCTTTATCTTCGGCATAAGAAAAACATGGAGACTGTTGGGTTTTTCCCTTCACGTGCAGACACTCAGCAATGTTCTTACTGTAGTTACTCAGCTTTGACGTTCTTTGCAGTTAGATCAACAGTGGTTGTTTTTAAAAGCATTTTCGCCCATGAAAGAGTATATTCTAAAGCTCATCTTCCCCACTGAGCATAGCAAGCTGAGTGTCAGTCTGTAGTTCACCTGTTGTGTGATAATTGATATACTTTGGAGTTACAGTCTGCTTTTAATTCTTCTAACAGTAGAGAAACAGAATAAGTTAAGGGATGAGGCTCCTGAAAGGTATTTGGAATTTTTTAATCCATATGAAAAACTGAGGCATGAGGCTTAGAAAACTGATTTCCAACAAGCTTCCCAGGTGATCCGTATGGGAATGGTTATTTTCGCCACCCCACTTTAAATTTATGATGTACCTGCTGACAATTGCATCTCTCAATTTAGAAAATACAATGAAAAATGAAGTAGTCCTGAGGAACAGAAATACCTTCGTTGGTGAAGTCGAGGTGTAAGGAACTCAAATAAAGGCCAAATGCATTTGTTCGTTGACTTATCCATTCATTCCAAAAACCTTTCCTGAGTGTTTACCAAGTGTTGGGCTCTGCACCAAGCTCTGGGAAACACCGGTGGGCAGTGGTGCTTGCACTGGTGGAGTTTAGAGTCCAGTGAGGGAGCAGTTTTAATCAATATGTCATACAGATAAGCATACAAATGGCGCTGTGATGAGTGATAAAGAGGCACGGTGTATGGAAAGACCCTAAATTACCAATCAGCACAGAAGGCTTCTCTGTGGCAGTGACAGTTACTGACATCTGAAGGATGGCAGGGAGTCGATAAAGACCAGAGGGGCTGGAGAACAGTCCAGGTAAAGGGAACAGCTTTCGTTATTCCTGCAGTCACTGGAAACGCTCAGGGCACTGTCCTCGCACTGAGGATCCAACAGTGGACAAAACAAATGTCCTGCTCACAGGGGACTTACGTTTGCTTTGCAGGAGAAACAGACTAAAAATAAATGACCAAAAAGATGTAAACAATGTCAGGTGGTTGTAAGTCCCTGAAGAAGAGTAAAGAATAAGCTGAATGGGGGGGTCCAGAAGGTGGGTGGTTTATAAGGGACACCTGGGAAGGTCTCCCTACCAAGCAACCCTTCTGCTGAGAGCTGATGGGGAGCAGCAAGTCAGGTGGCTATGGGTGGGGGAGGCGTCTGGGCAGAGGGAGGAGTGAGAGTTGAGGGCTAAAGCCAAGTGTCCCCAGGCATGTTCTAGAAGCAGAAGGGACTGTGTCTGAGGTTGTGTTGTGGGGTAAAGGGGAAATGGTTAGGGTAGGACATGCAGTCAGAAAGGTCTTGGGGCCAAATGGTGCAACATCTTGCTTGTCAAGGGGAAAGGTTTTAGCAGAGAAGTGATAGACCTGACTTGTCCTTGAGAAGGATCACTGGGGCTAGTGTATGAAAAACAGCCTATGAGTGAAGTGGTGGGCATAAGGCATGGGGGTACCAAGAACCATTTACAAAACAATGATTTGGCCCAGCTGGGTGAGATGTGATCAGAGCCTGGCCACACATTGAAGATATTGATGATGGGGTTTGCTGTAGGATTAGAAGTAAAGTATGAGGGCCAAGTGCCATGGCTTCTGCCTGTAATCCCAGCACTCCGGGAGGCTGAAGCAGGAGGATTGCCTGGGCTCAGGAGTTTGAGACCAGTTTGAGCAAGAGCAAGATACCTTTCCTACTGAAAAAATTAGCTGGGCATCATGATGAGCACCTGTTGTTCAGGTTACATGGGAGGCTGAGGGAAGAGGGTCTCTTGAGCCTAAGAGTTTGAGGTTGCTGTGAGCAGTTGGTTACAGGTTGTATTGCACTGCAGTCTAGCCTAGAGCACAGAACAAGACTCTGTCTCAGGAAGGGGAAAAAGGAAAAAAAAAGAGAAATATAATGTGAGAAAAAGAGAGTCAGGGATAGCCTCAACATCTTTGGACTAAACCCCTCAGAGAGCAGCGTTTTCTTTACTAACATAGGGAAGATGATGAATGGGGGCATGCTAGGGGATAATTCAGGAGTTTATTCTGAGTCATGTAAAGTTAGGGATACCCCTTAGACATGTCACATCCAATAGCAGGTGGAGGATATGTGTCATGAGCTGAAAGAAGCCAAGGTCTGAGCAAAACCACCCTAGGAAATCACACTGTCCAGTGCACCAGGAGAAGCAGGCTGGGGCCAGACCCGGGGGGCACCCTGCAGGTTTGGGCCTTCATCCTAAAGCAACAGTCATGAGGTGCTTAGAGGTGTTTGGGGATATCATATTTGCATTTCCAAACAGTACTGGCAAAGATACTGGGGTTAGAGATGGATGCAGGTAAGTGTGGGTGAAGGAAAACTCCAGATGAGACACATGTGGTGGCTTCAGTCATATAGTGGCAGCAAGGGGTTAGAAGATACTCAGAAGACAAATGCCAGGGCTAGTGTGGCTGGATGTGGAAGGGAAAGAGGAGGACGTGTCAAAGGGGGCGCTTGGCTTTCTGCTTGTACAAGACGGACCATGATTTTGTTCACAGAGACAGAAAAACATGGAATAGGACCAGGATTGAGGGGACAAATCATAAGATTAAGGTGCCTTGGTGGGATCCAAGCGGAGATGTTGTAAGCAATTGTGCACCCACCATGGTCTGAACCTCACGGCTGAGGTCTAGGCAGGAGAGATTAATTTGTGAAAGTTATTCCAAAAGCAAAAGGAAAGACAGTTTTTAGAAGGGCAGATTGATATGCAAGAGAGGGGAGGGATAGTCAATCATGTAATCCTCTGAGCAGACTGCAGGGAACAGAATTGAAACGCAGTGCATACACCTTACACAGAGAGGGACAGCTTTTGATCTGTTGGAAAGGATGGTTCAGGTTCAGGTAGATTTATTTGTGTCTCGTTCATCAAACATATTATGCACCTACCATGCACTCGGCACAACTGGAAGTACTGGGGATACAGAAATAAAAAGAAAAAAATCCTCCCCATCAAGAGTCTCGCAGTCATACAGAAGTGATTGCACAGAATAGCAATAGAACAGCATTTTTGAGAGTAGTAAGTGGTCAGGTGCACACCTGGAAACTTGGAATGTAGATTTTGAGAAGTTTAGAGAAGAAATGGGTATAATACTACATCCTATGATTCTGAAAAAGAACATAACTCGAGGGGGTTGGGAATGTCTTAGTGACAGAATTTAGCTTGTGCAGTTAATCTACCTGGGAGGAGACAAATGCAGTTTCCAGGGCACTCTGTGTGTTTGCAATCCTAGGCTAGGATTTCTTCAAAGACCTTTTCTCAACAACTTCTTCTTAAAAGCTGGAGCAAAGGCTTCAGCCTGTGGGGGTTATCAAGTTTCCAATAACTCTAGGGGTCTGCGTTGACCTTGAAAACAGGCTTATCTTGGTTCTATGAAGTGCGAGATCCCTTGCACCCTTGGCCAATACGCAAACTGCAAAACTCCTTAGTCATCTGTGCTCCCCCCACTCCCATCTCCACACCCACTTGTGCTTTCTGCCCTTCCCTAAGTCAGGATGACATTCCAAACAATGGCTGGAATTTTTTAAGTGCCAATTAGAAAATCCCATCATAGTTTCACTGTAGCACACACGCTGGGAGAGCAACTCTCGCAGCTTTGTGTGTTGTAGGAATGTACCCTTAAGTATCTTTCAGTATTTTTCCACAATTCATTAGTTTGAAAACTGGCTATTACTGAACAATTTCCTTTAGTGAGTCCTGAAGGGCGAGTGGTCGGTAAAGCAGCACACTGGGTCTAAACCATGGCAAGAAAATAGATCTAAAGCAAAGAGAGATTTGGTCTTTTTTCTCTTGTAAGAGACCTATAAACCATGCCAGAACTTTTTGCCACATGTTATCATTTTGGGAGCATGCCCTGACCCATGTACCAGTCAATCCCACCAGAGTTTCTGCCCACGGGTTGTGCTATGCCAGGAGCTATGCCCAGCTCTAAGGAGAAATGTCTTGAGTGGTGAGAGCAAATAAGAGGAGGGCTATTTGTGTTTAATCATTTGTATGGGTGTGTAAGTATTTATATGTTGGTTTCATAATAGAATTGAGTTCACTGGATACTTTTTTCCATTCTTGAGATGCCTAGAAGAATGTGGGGGAGGGAGGAGAAGGGGGAGGGCATTTGGCGGGATCTCACCTAATGTGCACAATGCAAGGGTATATTTCAAAATAACTAAGAGTACATTTTAAATGTCTTACACAAAAAATGAGTAAGTGAGGTGATGGATGTGTTAACCAGTTTGATGTAAGCATTCCACATTTTATATCAAATCATCAGTTGTACCCCATAAATACATACAGTTATGCTTTTAATGAAAATTAAATTAAGATGAGAAAAAAATTTGGAGAAACAAACACACCTACCAATGCCAGGTTGGAACAGATCCATCAACACTTATGAGCACAAATGGAAGTGAATCTCACTGAAGAGCAAGGGGGAAGAGAGCGGAGGAGGGGAGGGGTAAATTCACACCCATGGGGTGAGGTGCACACCTGGGTAGGAGGCTTGCCCATAACCTTGGGCAAAAACAAGGTATGTAAACAAGACGTGCACCGCGAGTATTCTGAAATTTAGTTCATGAGAGTAATTAGTCTACAAACTTCTTTGTGTTGTAGAGGTCTCTTCAGGATTTGAAGTGAATATTAAACTGGTCTCATAAGAAGTGTTCTTACTCTTTTATTTATTTATTGTTTTGACGTTTGCATGAAATTAGTGTTGTTTCGTCCTTAAATATTTTAAAATAATGACTGAAAAAAAAAAGATGACGATTATGTGTTTGCCAGGAAAGAAAGTACTGTGGGCCCATACATAGGGCATTTCTGATAATTTCAGTAAACTCTAGGGTGAATTATGAAATAGGAAAGGTCATCGAGGGGACAGATTGGTCAACGGTTATAAAGTTAGGGCTGGGCAGGAGGAGTAAGTTCTGCTCTTGTATTGCACAGTGGGTGGTTAACAATATTGCATATTTCAAAATAGTTAGAAGAGAGGATTTTGAATGTTCTCACCACAAAGAAAGGATAAATATGTGAAACGAAAGAGATGCTAAATACACTGATTTGACTATTATACAATGTACACATGTAACAATACAGTCCACTGTAGCCCATAAAAATGCACAATTACTATATACTAATAAAAGCAAAATAAAAAATAGAAAACCTTCTTCTATGTAATCTGCCAGTTGAGAGACAGGGCTAGGGAAGCAGATGTATTTTGTTACTAAAATTTAAATGTTCACAAAGAATCACCCTTCACATAACCTTGTGAAGCCCTCCCGAAATTACCCCTTAAACCAGAGAAGGGGAAGCAGGACATGATTAAAAAAAGAATGGAGGCTGGTCTCTTTAGAAACTTTGGTGCTTAATTTCTGGTTTGTGAGATAACATATTTTTTAAAAATGCCCAAACTTTTGAAATATAAAAAAAATCAGAACAACAGAACATCAGCCACATTAAAATGAAGATATGTTATTATCTTCATCTTTAAGTAAGCTAGTTAAAAAATACCTTACTATAGATCGGTCATGATAGAATATATTTCTAATTCTTACTAATCACTAGCCCAACCTAAAATAATTAGAAACTTTTCCCAGACGTTGTTTTAACACATTTTTATAATAAGTTAAAGGTAAGGACTTCTGTGCTCAGAAAAGCCCCTGCAGTTCCTTTCAGGTTAAAAATACCTAATGAGTTCTACAACCAAACTGCAAAGCATTATTAAGTTCACTTTGAGCTAAGTGAAAAGAAGATTTTTTAAAAATAATTTTATTAAATCATAATTGTGTACATTGGTACAATCATAGGGCACAATGTGCTTCATATACAATGAGAAATATTTTGATCGTACTGTTACAGATAGCCTTCATGGCATTTTCTTGATCTCTATATAAAGACATTGATACTCTACATTTAATAAATTTCACCAGTACCCTGCTAAGATGCACCGTAGGTGTGATCCCACCAATTGCCCTCCCTCCCCCCAGCCTCCTTCCTCCCCTCCCCTCCCTTTCCCCTTTCCCTGTATTCTTGTGCTATAGTTGGGTTATACCCTTCATATGAAAGCTATAAATTAGCTTCATATTAGGGCTGAGTACATTGGATACTTTTTCTTCCATTCTTGAGATACTTTGCTAAGAAGAA
>CAUYON010043176.1:0-52252 GCA_963573935.1 Arctocebus calabarensis | reverse complement strand
GTCCCAGCTACTAGGGAGGCTGAGGCAAGAGAATCGCTTAAGCCCAAGAGCTGGAGGTTGCTGTGAGCAGTGTGACGCCACGGCACTCTACCCAGGGCGATAAAGTGAGACTCTGTCTCTACAAAAAAAAAAAAAAAGTGCATTTGAGAAGCTCCGAGTGTGTTTATAGGTAATTTAATACAGGAATATTGGAGTAAGAATGCTGGGATGGGTACAAAATCGATTAATATCCTATGAGACTATGAGCCATAACCTTCAGGATTATCTTTTCTACCACCAAACAGAACTATTTGGGCTTACAAATTCATTTCTGCCTCTTCTGAGTTGTAACGTAACTGAGCCAATAGGAAATCAAAGGCACAAGCTCAGCACTAAACTAAAATACCCAGTAACCTCTTCCTTCTATTTCCAACTTTCAGATAATTTTCTTTACCACTATAAATCTGACTAAAAAAATTGTTAGAGTGGGCCATCAGAGAGAATAGATCTTCCCATCAGAGTCCTCTGCCTAAGTTCTCTTTCTTGACTATGCTTGTAGCACATGTAAGATCTGATGGTGTCAATTCTACTGTCTCATTTGGAAGATAACACTGAAAGCCCCATATTCCATGAAATTGAAGCCATGCATGTGTACAAATAGCACAAGCATATGTTTGTTTATTTATTACTTTTTTTCTGAGACAAGATCTTACTCTGTTGCCCTGGGTAGAGTGCTGTGACATCATCATAGCTCACAGCAACCGCAAACTCTTGCGCTCAAGTGATCCTCTTGCTTCAGCTCCCAGAGCTGGGACTACTCATGCATCAGCATCAGCACCTTCCACAAACATTTCACACGACTTCCTAATCTTAGAAAATGGCAATCCTAGCTGCCTTGACAAAATGTTTTGGAGTCATCCTTGCCCCTTTTCTCTAGATCACATGCTATGTATAACTCATTTATTCATTAATTCAATATTCAACAAAAATGTATTGAAGGGCAGCGTCTATAGCTCAGTCAGGGCACCAGCCACATACACCTAGGGTGGCTGGTTCAAACCTGGCTGGGGCCTGCTAAGCAACAATGAAGTTGCAACCAAAAAATAACCAGGCATTGTGGTGGGTGCCTGTAGTCCCAGCTGCTTGGGAGGCTGAGGCAAGAGAATCGCTGTGGTGCCATGGCACTCTACCCTGGGTGACAGCTTGAGGCTCTGTCTCAAAAAAAAGAAAGAAAAGAAAAAGAAAAACTATCCAGGGGCTGGGCGCCCATAGCTCAGTGGTTAGGACGCCAGCCATATGCACCAGGGCTGGTGAGTTCAAACTCTCCCGGGCCTGCTAAACAAACTAACAACAAAAAAAAAGTAGCCAGGCGTTGTGGCAGGCTACTATAGTCCCAGCTCCTCCAAAGGCTGAGGCAAGAGGATCTCTTGAGCCCAAGAGTTTAAGGTTGCTATGAACTATGATGATGCCATGGTACTCTACCCAGGGCAACAGATTAAGACCCTGTCTCCAAAAAAAAAAATGTAATAACTAGATAAATAATAAACAGACATATACTCTCAGTATTTGTACACATGCATGGCTTCAATGTCAAGGCATATGTGGCTTCCAGTGTGTTATATTCTCAGACACTCGAATTCACACCATCAGATGTTACATGTGCTAGTGGTGACTTAGTGAGGCAGCAATTATCAATAATATTTCAATCTACCATTGCAACATTAGGCATTCAGTATTATTTAGAAGTCAAGCAAGAATTCTTGTTTTTGTTTTTGTTTTTTTTTTGAGAGAGCCTCAAGCTGTCAACCTGGGTAGAGTGCTGTGGCATCACAACTCACAGCAACCTCCAATTCCTGGGCTTAAGCGAGTCTCCTGCCTCTGCCTCCCAAATAGCTGGGACTACAGGTGCCCGTCACAATGCTCAGCCATTTTTTGGTTGCAGCTGTCATTGTTGTTTGGCCGGCCGGGCTGGATTCGAACCCACCAGCTCAGTTGTACGTGGCTGGCGCCTTAGCCCATTGAGTCACAGGCCCCGAGCCTTCTTATTTGATTATTAAGAGTACTTCCGCACTTGGCAGTGTCTCACTTTTCACCTGCCATGCTTTACAATGGCCTCCCTCCTGCCTTCCCCTGCATCAGCAGTAAAGGGCCCAAACCTTGCTTACTATTTTCCTGTCAATTAATTTTTGTAATAAAAGTAAATATATTCCCTTATCTATTACTTTTTTTTAAGTTTTATTTATTTTTTGTTCAATTTTTTTTTAGAGACAGAGTCTCACTTTGTCACCCTTGGTAGAATGCCGTGATGTCACAGCTCACAGCAACCTCCAGCTCTTGACCTTAGGTGATTCTCTTGCCTCAGCCTCCTGAATAGCTGGGACTACAGGCGACCACCACAACGCCCAGCTATTTTTTTATTGCAGTTTGTCTGGGGCCGAGTTTGAATCCGCCACCCTCGGTATATGGGGTCAGCGCCCTACCCACTGAACCACAGGCGCCACCCCTATTATGTTTTTAATCCCAGAGTGGTTTCTCCAACATCTCAAAAGAAAATAGAACCCCTAGAAAGAAAAATTACAGGTGAAAAAAGATTGCTCAATGAAAAGTTAATGGATTACTACTTTTTTGTTGATGCAAATAGTAAAGCACTCTATGATTAATTCGTTTTCAAAGTTTCGTTAACAAGTTTTCAAAGACTGTAATTGGTAAAGGCATTATATACAAAAATATGCTGCCAAATTCAATGTGTATGAAGTATAGGGTTGGAAGGACAAAATAGTGGAAATAAAAAGTTTATCTTCTCAACAAATTTTTTTTTTTTTTTTTGAGATAAAGCCTCAAGCTGTCGCCCTGGGTAGAGTGCTGTGCAACCTCCAACTCCCGGGCTCAAGCAATTCTCCTGCCTCTGCCTCCCAAGTAGCTGGGACTATAGGCAGCTGCCACAAATGCCCAGATAGTTTTTTGGGTTTTTTTTGTAGAGACAGAGTCTCAGTTTATCACCCTCGGTGGAGTGTTGTGGTGTCACACAGCTCACAGCAACCTCCAACTCCTGGGCTTAGGCGATTCTCTTGCCTCAGCCTCACAAGTAGCTGGGACTACAGGCTCCTGCCACAACGCCCGGCTATTTTTTTTGTTTTTTGCAGTTTGGCTGGGGCCGGGTTTGAACCCGCCACCCTTGGTATATGGGGCCAGCACCTTACTCGCTGAGCTACACGTGCCACCCCGTCTACTGATTAATTTATAAGTTGAATAGTTTCAATTTAAGGGCCAGTGAGTGTTAGGGCTTTCTTTTTTTCTTGGTTTGGGAAGTTTTAGTCTGGGTGGAGGCAAGGCGGCAGGAGCCAGGAGACTCATTCTGAGATGGTTTGTAGGGAAAAGTAAACAATAAAAGGGAGGTATAGGTTTGAGTGAGTTGGGGCTTAAAATTAATCAAGAATATAGTTTCCCTGCTGCTACCTTGTCAATTTCCTTAAGGAGTTGCAACTCAACTGCTAACAGGTTTGGGGGTCGATGAAAATGTCTTGGAGTTAGTAGTATGTGCTGCACAACTTTTTTTTTTTGCAGTTTTTGGCCGGGGCTGGGTTTGAACCCGTCACCTCTGGCGTATGGGGCCGGCGCCCCACTCCTTTGAGCCACAGGTGCCACCCTGCACAACTTTTTGAATGTGTTAGAAACTACACTTTAAAATGTGGTGTGTAAATTATATCTCAATTGAAAAATAAAGAGAAAAAAAGCTGCAACTCAGGGCCAGGTGCTGTGGCTCAGGCTTGTAATCCTACCACTCTGGGAGGCTGAGACAGGCAGATTGCTTGAACTCAGGAGTTCAAGACTCGCCTGAGCAAGAACAAGACCCCTGTCTCTACTAAACATAGAAAAATTAGCTGGACATTGTTGCTGGCGCCTGTAGTCCCAGGTACTTGGGAGGCTGAGGCAATAGGTTCACTTTAGCCCATGAGTTTCATGTTGCTATGAGCTGTGATGATGCCACAGCACTCTACCCACAGTTGAGTGAGACTCTGTCTCAAAAAAAAAAGCTTTGTGCGGCGCCTATGGCTCAAAGGATTAGGGCCCCGGCCCCATATGCCAGAGGTGGCGGGTTCAAACCCAGCCCCAGTCAAAAACTGCAAAAACAAAAACAAAAACAAACTGCAGGGCGGTGCCTGTGGCTCAGTGGGTAGGGCCCCAGCCGCATATACAGAGGGTGGTGGGTTCGAACCCGGCCCCAGCCAAACTGCAACAACAACACCAACAACAAAATAGCCGGGCATTGTGGTGGGTGCCTATAGTCCCAGCTACTCAGGAGGCTGAGGCAAGAGAATCCACCTAAGCCCAAGAGCTGGAGTTTGCTGTGAGCTGTGATGCCATAGCACTCTACCGAGGGCAACAAAGTAAGACTGTCTCTTACAAAAAAAAAAAAGCTGCAGCTCAGCCACCTATCTCCCCTCAGCCTTCCATTCATTCATGGGGCCTCTTTAGGCTCCCCAGCATGGGCAAACCACACCCCCACATACATGCACACATACAGGTACTTCCTTCCTAAGGTCACTGCTGGGAACTGCTGGTGAAGACTTGTCTGAAGACATAGAGCCTCACCCTTAGACCTGAGGGAACGGTGTCTCCTAAGATTTAGTCCTCACTGGTCAAATAGCCTCAGGTTAGGCTTGGAGTGGGGGTGAAATCCACAGTGTCAGGGAGCAGGGGGTTCCACAGTAAAATGTCACATCCTGGCTACCCACTGCTGAGCTGTGATTTTGAACAAGTTATTTAAATCTCTCTGTGCCCGTTTCCCTATCTGGCAAATAGATATACGCATTCCACAGCTCACAGGGTTAAACAGCATATAGTAGACAACAAATACTGATTCTGCAAGAATTATTACTAGTATGTGACCAAAAATAATGGCAAAATCCTGACCGGACTGTCTCAGTGATTGAGGCTGATGATGGTGGGTGACATTCCCAGTTCTCCTGCTATGCTGGGCCCAAAGGTTTCCTCTTCCTCATCCTCAGCACCTCTACCTACCTCAATCACCTGTGCAGGTCCCCTTTGCCTTTTGCTGTGTGTATCAGAAGGATGATCATACAGCAGATCATATTTTCTGAATCCCAGATCAGATTACATGGCGTACCCAAAGTCTTTTTCTTTTGCTTTGTTTTATTATTTTTGCTCTGGAATTTAAGAAAGTCTGAAATATGGTTTGGCCAAAGGTTGGGCTTTCAAGAGCATTTCTATGGCGCATGGAGGCATTTTGTAGCAGCTAGAAAGGACCAGGGATGCCCCAGAGGATGAAGTGTGTATCAAATAACTTTGAGCCACACAGTGGAAAGGTATGTTTATTCCCATCCCCTGCTCCATTCTCTTTCACTCTTTCTGAGTATTGTCAAGGAAAAATTCTGCTTGGTCCTAGTATGACTTAATGCCTCTCCAACACTTGTTAAGATCCCTTTCTCACAAATCGAAGTCACACCTTCAGAGCCTTTGGGGGATAGTAGTGTCTGGTTAAAATGAAATCACATTGAGGAAAATTATAGTGATCTACATTTCTTTTTCAAATGAAGTTATTAAGAGCAGTGGAAATCAATTTAAAGAAAACTGTTGTGAAAATAGCAGAACAGGTACGTGCAGCTGTGGAGTGCAGGTGGCATGGAAATGCCTAGAGCCTGGAAGACACTGGATCATGGGACAACAGAGCTGAGTGTCTGCATTCAGGGTGCCCTGAAAGCGCCCACCTGCGTCGTCAGGGCGTCTTCTTGGTGGCCTGCACACGCTGGTTGGCTGGGACCCTGGGGGTGTGCTAGGTTGCAGCTGGCTGAACTGAGCTTCCCTGAGTTGCATCTGGAAGCCACCCTGGCTGTGAGCTGCGATTCTCCCCAGCAGTGGTACTACTTTGAGCAGCGGTTCTCAACCTGTGAGTTGCGACCCCTTTGGGGGTCGAATGACCCTTTCACAGGGGTCACCTAAATACATCCTGCATATCAGATATTTATATTACTATTCATAACTAGCAAAATTACAGTTATGAAGTAGCAATGAAAATAATTTTATGGTTGGGGGTCACCACAACATGAGGAACTGTATTAAAGGGTCATGGCATTAGGAAGGTTGAGAACCACTTTCCTTGAGGTACCAGAGAAGAGATTTGGGGCCACCTATCCAGCCCTAAGAGTGTGTTGGATGACTCTGGTGGGGGAGAATGCCGAACCATCTCCCAGCCACCCAGAGAGGCTGGGCAAGGTCCGGTCATCCTTCTGGGGCCGAGAGAAGGGAGGAGCCTTAGAGCGGCTGGGTTGAGTCTAGAGAACCCTCAGACACATCAAGCCAGGGAATGCTCACTGGCCTCAGGGACCTGCCTATTTCCCTCTAGTGAAGAATGTAAAGAGCCACAGAGGAGGGGACAGGAAACCAGGGTTCTAACTCTAGCTACCCCTTACTGGCTGTGTGTCCTTGGGCAAGGCACTCACCCTCTCTGGATCTCAGTGCCCCTCTAAATTAAAGAGGCCCAATGAGGAGTTCTTCATTGATTGGACGCTCTGCCTCCCCACAACCCCTGAAACTGCCATCCTTTGTGTCCCTGTCCCCTTTGGAGTCAGACCAGGACCCTGGGCCAGAGCTGGCTTCAGGTCTCTGGTGTGGCTGCCCCAGCCTTCAGTGGAGGTGGCTTGTCCTTCCAAGTGCAAGGTTGTTGTGTCCAGCCCTGTGAGGCCCACTGGGGCTTGGTAGTGCCCCAGGGCACTAAATTGGAATGCTTTGGTCACTAAAGGGAGAGATAGATCCTGAAAGGGAGAGGAAGCAGAGAAGGCAGAGGTGCCTAGGGAAGGGTGCTAGTGTCTGCCCCTTGTGAGCATGCCGAAAGTTGCCAACTTGAGTTTAAGCCTCAGTTCCAGAACACAAAGCCTCCTCTCTGGGGGCGTGACCCCTCGGAGCTCCCACCCCAGGGCTGGCTGAGCTGCCCCAAGGAAACTGGCCCCAGAAGGGCCTAGCTGTTGGCTGTGAAGTGGCTGGGAGGGAAGTTTTAATGATACACAACACAAGACACAGGGGGGAAGGAGAGAGGGGGGTGGTGGAGGAGAGAAGGGAGGTTGGGGGGGGAGAAAGAAAGACCTCCTGCCAGGCCCGTTGCCAGGAGACGGCCAGGCAGCCAGAATCAGCCCTGCTCTTTTCACAGTTGCCTTTAAGCACCGAGAGAAAGCCCGGGCCATAAAGGGGGACATGTGTTGCTGGGTGTGTAAGGCTAGCCTCTGCAGTTAGGGGAGCCCCTGCCCCCGCCCCCTGCCGCTGCCCAGAGGGAGCCCCTTGCGCCCTCATCTCTGCCCCTGCTCCTGGAGGTTGTGGATGACCGATATTGGGCCACAGAGCAATGGAAAAGGACTTGAGAAGGCAGTGGCCCTAGTCACAAATGTAGCCACCCCCCTTCCCGTGGGTTAAACTCACCAGCTGGGGCCCCCAGGAAGCTGGCAGGGGCCAGTGAGGGTGAGGAGTCCCGTGGAATCCAATATGAAGTGTCCATGGAAAAGTATTTCTGTTGGCTCTGGGTGGGCCATTGAGTTATGGGGGTGTCTGGAGTTTTAGGAATCTTCAAATGAGGACTCAGAAAGGGTGGACTTGGAGCTGATAAGTCCCCAAAGCCTACATTCCAACCCCCCAGGTCCTTGTCACAGATCCCAAGGCCACACTAGGTTGTGCCTTGGCCCTTGAGGATTGTCCTTGCAGCCAGTGAGTGACCGCATCTGTGTCTGTGAGGAGTTCACCACACAGCCCGAAAGAGTGTCCACCAATCAAGAGAGATGTCAACTGAAGAATGACACAGTGCTCTCGGTACAGAGGCTGTAGGTGCATGGAAACAGGTACTGTGGACTCTGGGCTGCAGCCTGGAAGTGTTTTATTTAACTCAGAGTGTGAATTCCCTGGGGTGAGGACTCCTGCCCTGCTGAAAACAGGCTGTGATTTCTATGCTTCTTGTATCAGTCAAATTAAAGAAACACCAATGTTGTTGGTTGATTCTCTGGCATGGCAAGGCCCCGAGTTCTAGTCCAGGAGCATTCCCAGCACTCTCAGAAGAATCCACACGTTGGTGTTAGGAAGGGATGGATGGCCAGTCCTCCCCAGCTCCCCATCTGGTCATCTGACTTCTCTCTGACCTACAGGGGTGCTGCTGGAGCTGCAGGCCCGCTTTCTGCTTAGTGCAGTGGTCAGCCCTGCTTCTCACCCAGGGAGTGAGTGAGGATGCACAGAGCCCCAGGGAGGACTGGTCCTGGACACCACCCATCTGCCGTGAACCTGCTTACTCTGTGTGCGCCTGGGCGTTCTGGAAAACTGACCTTGCAGAGGAAGTCTTCATACCTGGGGTGAGCTGTCCACTAGAAACTGTCAGCAGCCGCTGGTGTGGACACTCACTTCTCCTCCAACTTTTTCTTGCTGAAGTATGTGGCCGTTTGGTTCTGGAGTCTTCCTACCTCCACCCTGTGCCAGGCCCCACCCCAGGTATCTAGACTGACTTCCAGAGGGGCTAGATCTCCATGAGGCCGTAACCAAAAGGGCAGATTTGCCACCTCTCTAGGGGGGAGTGGTGTCCTGGGCATGGACAGAGGGGCAGGTGTGTGTATGTAGGGGGGTGCTAGGAGATGGGGATGGGGGCTGTCAGGGGCTCTACCTCTGCTGGGTCCATCTGGGCATGGCTGGGCCTTACAACAGGAAGTGTTGAGCCCCTTTAGTGGAAAGAGGCCAAGGGCTCAAGGTAGCAAACGCACTTGATGGGCTGCAGGTAGCTCAGCCCTGCCCAAGGCTGGGCATAAGCTCTGTGCTTCCTGGCTGTCCCCATCCCCTCCTCTCTCACACCCCAGTCAGGGGAGCCGGTTTTAACCTGGAAGTTCTCCTCTGCCGACTCCACACTCCTGTTATTCCTTCGTAACCCCTTGCCAGTGGCTCACAGGGTTCTCCCCATCTCCATGCCCCTGCCAAGTCTGTGCCTTCTACCTCTCTGCCTTGTAGGGGAGAATCCCTAGAAGCCCTTCTCAACCACAGAAGCAGTCCCAAATAAGGCCATGATGATCTCACCTATCAGCATTCTTCCCCCAAATAGTACCAACCCCTAGGCTGGGTACTGATCTCTCTTATTCTTAATGTGGGGTGGGACATGAGTTAATCTTTTGGGTCCACGCTCTCCTCCTCCAGGAAGCCTCCCTAACTTACAGCCCCCCCCATGCCTACTGGATCCTCATCAGTGCAGTGGTTACTGACCCAGAGGGGCCCTTAGTAGTTGAGGGGATTTATCCCTGAAGCTCAGGGCTGGCAGTCAGCTGAATTGGGGGGAGCTATGGGAAGGGTCAGGAGTGTTTCTCCTAATGCAGTGATGAAGAGAAGTGGCTGAGTTGGCAGGCAGGGAGGGGGGCCTAGGTCCCCTCTGCCTCCTTCACTCTTGTTCTCTGCACCTCTGCCCAGCCATGGACCGTGAGGTTGAAGCACTATCTCTGAATCACAGCAATTCCCTAAAGTGGTCCCAGAAGAGAATGTAGTGGGGACAGGGTACTTCTCTCAAGGACACAACTTTCCCTGTGGGACTCCTTAGAGGGCCATGTCCCATCTCTAGGGACCCTGGGAGCCCCTAGGCCTCAAAGGTACTGTGCCCATGGACCCAGGACCGCAACTTGCTAGGATGGTCGGGGTCACAGTGACACCTTCTGGGTCATGCAGGAACAGCAGCTTGAGAGATGCTGACGAAGTGGGGGGAGGGGAACAATTAATGACAACTGACCCCAGACCTTGAAATCCGCCTCAGATATGGAACCCTCATCCCTGTTCCAGAAGAGAAGCTTAAAAGAGTGCAGAGGGGCGGGGGCACTGGAATTCCATCTGGGGCTCTCAGGGAAAGTCAGACCCCTACGGACATGAGTTGTGTTCCTTGGAACTGGTGGTATTTTTTAAAACTTCATTCATAAAATCTGGTTTCTCAGGGATGGACTCTCTTTTCCATGTACCCAGAAGTAAGTCTGAGATCATTCTTTGCATTTCTGTGTGAAATGGAATTTCAAGGGCAAAGATCAAGTATACACTTTGAATATCTTTGCATTTTATTGTACTGATAGGAGGAAGAAAAGTATGTCACTCTGCAAATGTCTATGATTAAAAACATTTTAAGGTAATACCCATGGCTCAGTGGGTAGGATGCCAGCCACATACACCAAGGCTGACAGTTCAAACCCAGCTGGGGCCAGCTATAAAAAACAAGAATGACAATGCAACAACCACAAAAATAGCCAGGCGTGTGGCAGGCACCTGCAGTTTCAGTTACTTGGGTGGCTTAAGTCTAACAGTTAGAGGTTGCTGTGAGCTGTGACACCATAGCACTCTACCCAAGGCAACAGCTTGAGACTATCTCAAAAAAAAATTTTTTTAAAGATGATCATTGTGATGTCAATTTATGAAGAAATTGGGAGGAATAAATAGGATGACGAAATGAACTAACACAGTGCCTGGCACTTGATAAATACTCAGTCTGTTGGGGTAATTTGTTAATAAAATGAAATGCATGATGGAGAGAGGATTGACCTTCCTGTGAGCAGGCTGGAGGTGAGCGACTTACCCAAGGTTGTGGGGTGATGTCTTGGATAGAAGCACAGTGACCTGGGTCCTTCTGACACACAGTGTGCTGCTCAGTAACTCCCTAGAATAAATCAAAAGCCAGATGTGGAACATGAATAAAGAAATCCAGGTATAAGGATTTTGATTTATTAAAGAAGCCTTTGCCCTAGAAAGAACTCAGCATGGGATTCTTGCAAATGTTTCATGGAACATTTGTTTTGTCCCCTTTGTTCCTTTACTTGGATAATCAAATTCCACCTTCAATGCCAGGGCTAGAGAGATAACCTGCCCATAGAAGCAAATGCTGATGTTCCTTAGGCAGAGTTTGGGGTATACATGGAAGAATATTTGGGAGAGCTAGTGAGTAGGACTGAGGTTGGGAACTCAGCAGGCATCAGGTCCTGGTCTTCCTGTATTACATTTGTTTCCTTGAAACCTTACTAGAATTCCATCTAAGAGCTTGTGCCACCCTTGCTCCACAAATAAGGGACTCGTGGCCCAAGGAGGTTGTGTAACCTGTCAAGGTTATAGTAAGTGCGGGAGCTGGGATGTGAACCCAGGCCCACCTCATCAGGAGGTCTGGAGTGACTCCAAATTGCTGAGGCTCAGCATGCAGACAGGTGGTGATGCTCTTGCTAGGAAGGTTTGGAAAGTGAGCTAATGGTCAACAATATTCAGTTTCCCACTAAATGGGCAGAGGACCAGTCTGGTACACATCTTCAGGGCCATCATGTTCAATTGTGAGTGTTGTGCCCTGCAAAGGGTCCCCCACCTAGAGCATTCACATCACAGGCATATTTGCAGTGACTGTTTTCTGACAGTTGGAAGCAAACTGCCCGGAGGAGGAGGCATTTCTCAATCTCTCAGAGGGGCTGTGAGCGGGCAGTCTTTCCTAGTGTGCATCATATCCTCCACCCAAGGGAGTGAGCAGGAGTTGGCTACAGCTCCAAGACCCCGTGCTGAAGGGCTGGAGGAACCTTCTGCATTTTCAGTCCTCTCTCCACTTCTCCACAAGTCATCAGAGGGGCAGCAGGGAGCAAAAGCCTTCACCCTATTGCTTATCCTGCTGTTTCCCCTCAGAGATACCTGGCTGGAGAATCAACTTTTACTGACTCTGCAGGTGCAGGATCTCATAATTGGGTGTATGGGAATTCGGGAAGGAAGGAGTGGTGAGGAAAAGTCCAGCGGGGGAGTGGAAGGGAAGAGACAGAGCAGAGGCTGGCTTTTTGTTTAAATCACAGATTTTATTTATAACATGAAAGGTCATTTGCATTGTAAGATGCAGATTTTATTTATAAAATGTTATTTATAACATGAAAGGTCATTTGCATTGCAAGCAGATGCAGTCTATCAAAATCTGGGTTTACAGGGTGGTGCCTGGTGGCTCAAAGGAGTAGGGCACCGGCCCCATATGCTGGAGGTGGCGAGTTCAAACCCAGCCCCGGCCAAAAACTGCAAATAAATAAATAAATAAATCTGGGTTTACAAAACAGATAATTTGGCATAGAAGTCAGTGTGGATAGACATTATTCACCATATGAAACCATTCAGAAGGGGTTATTTACTTGTCTAAAAAATTTTAAGTGAATTTCCAAGAGTTTCAAAGATGAATTTTTTTTTTTGAGACAGAGTCTCACTCTGTCGCCCTGGGGAGAGTGCCATGGTGTTACAGCTCACAGCAACCTCTAACGCTTGGGCTTAAGCGATTCTCTTGCCTCAGCCTCCCAAGTGGCTGGGACTACTGGCGCCTGCCACAACACTTGGCTATTTTTGTTGCAGTTGCCACTGCTGTTTTAGCTGGCCAGGGCTGGGTTTGAACCTGCCACCCTCAGTATATGGGGCCAGCGCCCTAGCCCTGTGGGGCCACAGGCGCCGCCCAATGATTATTATTTGTAACCATGTTTGTCAAATGCTTATTCTACTAGACATGAAAATATGTTTGTGGTCATGTTTCATGGCACACACCCTGTCCCTGTGGCCATAGTCAGCTGGACCGGATGTGAGTGTACCTGACCCTTAGCCTTTGGCAGGTCCAGGCAGTACTAGTGTGGCATCCCCTTTCTTCTCAGACACTTGCATTGAGAGACACAGTAGATGCCACTGGGCTCCAAAGCCAACTGGCAGTGACACAGAAAGGGTGTCATAGTGGCTGTGAGTCCTGAGATGTAGGAACTAGGAGTGAATAGAAGTTAGAGGCAGAAAGGTATGTTTACAAAGCGTGCAGGTCGAGGAAGCCAGCCCCTGGAGGTAGAGAGGCAGCCAGGCGCTGGTGGCTGGTGGCATGGCTTGATTGTCCTGTCTTTAGCCACAGCATCCCACTCTCCTGTGGTCCCTCTGTACGCACTGTGGGACCCCTTCCCTCACACTGCTTCCAATGGGAGGCAGGGGGCAGGGAGGATTCAGACTGGAAGTCTCACCTAGTTGGGAAAGAGGGTGCC
Source organism: Arctocebus calabarensis (assembly GCA_963573935.1). Taxonomy (NCBI): domain Eukaryota; kingdom Metazoa; phylum Chordata; class Mammalia; order Primates; family Lorisidae; genus Arctocebus; species Arctocebus calabarensis. The sequence continues at coordinate 39,257 of CAUYON010043176.1, read as the reverse complement.
AAACAGAAGGGCGATCAGCCCAAGGTTCTTTGGAAGTCTGCCTAATCAAGTTTGCCAATTACTATGTGCCAGACCCATGACACACAGGACCTCATTTAATCCTCATAATCAGCCCAAAGAGTAGCATTCTTCTATTTTACAGTCAGCAAAATGGAGGCTCTGAGAGATTTTTAAATGACTCGCCCAAGGTCACTCACTTAGGAAGGAAAAGCAGAAAGTCAGCCAAGGTATCCCGGCTGTCCAGGGCCAGAGACACTGCTGGGCTGGGCTTCTTTGCATTGGGAAGAAGAAAAAGTCAGGCGTTAATATCCATAAGGGAGTGAGAGTTCAGCCTGGTACGAAACACCTCTGGGCAGGAGTGGAGGCCAAGTGGGTGGGTTGGTGGAGAATCCAAAAGAAAGAGGCCCCTTTTTGGTTCCCCAAGATGGTACCAACAGGCAACAAAGCCACATCCCTAACTGAGGGCCATGTATTTATTTAGTTATTTATTTTAGAAACTAAAAACCATAACAGTTTATTTCTTGTTCAATGTATGGCCAAATGATTTTATTGCATTTCCTGGGTATGTAGATGAATCTACACAGAAACAGTAATTGTAGTTAGAAAATTTTTTAACTTTAATACTGGGTTTTGGGCAGAGGCTTCTTCTTCTTCTTTTTTTTTTTTTTGAGACAGAGCCTCAAGCTGTTGCCCTGGGTAGAGTGCCGAGGCATCAACTCACAACAACCTCCAACTCCTGGGCTCAAACGATTCTCACGCCTCACCTCCCACGTAGCTGGGACCACAGGCGCCCGCCACCACGCCCGGCCATCTTTTGGTTGCAGCCGTCATTGCTGTTTGGTGGGCCCGGGCTGGATTCAAACCCGCCAGCTCAGGTGTATGTGGCTGGTACCTTAGCCGCTTGAGCCACAGGCGCCAAGCCAGAGGCTTCTTGATGTGAAGATTATGTGGCTGACAAAGAACAGCAGGCACCTTGCATTCTTTTGCCCAGGCTTACAGTCCATGGTGGCATCTCACACACAGATAATACAAAATACCTCCCGGGCTGTGGCTTTCGCATTCAACCACTGCTTTGTTCCACGCCCTAGCTGACATAACCAGTCTTCCAGGGACAGTAAGACCATTATTTTTGACTGCTGAGGTTTCACTACCAATGGACTCTTACAGTGTAGCCCCCTAGGCTCTGAACTTTAAAGACTTCAGATTCTTCCACACGCAGCCCTGAGGAGCCAAACCCTTCCTTAATGGGATCACGTGAATTAGTCATGCTAGCACCTTCAAAGATTACCTTGAAGGAATTGGGGTTGGAACTGTGTCCCCCTAAAATTCCAGTGTTGAAGTCCTGATCCCTTGGACTTCAGAATGGGACTTTATTTGGAAATAGCCCTTAGTAGTAGGCAATAGTAGATGAGTTATACTGGAGTAGGTAGGGTGGTCCCTAACCCAGTCTGACAAAAGGGACATTCAGAGACAGATACTCCACAGCAAAAGCACCATGTAACAATGAAGGCAGAGGGTGGGTGATGCTTTTACACGCTGAAGAACACCAGCAATTGCCAGACAAAGCACCAGAAGCTAGAACAGGGATGGAGCGGATCCTACCCAGGGCCCTCGGATGGAACAAACTCCGCTGACACCTGGGACTCGTAGACTTCGAAAAAGTGAGACAATACCAGTGTTTGGTGTGTGTACTTTGTTACAACAGCCCTGGGAAACTAACACAACCAGCCTCTAAGTACCTGTGGAGTAGGAAGTCAAGGGAGATTCTGTGCCAGGGCTTGGCTCGCCCAGACAGAACCCTTCATTAGGACTGAGCTCCATATTCCCAGACGGGACAGATGGAGGAGGGAGTTAAGTGCCTTGTAAATGATGAGACTCAGCTTCCATCCTACAAGCATTTACCAGGGACCTTCGGGGTACTTGAAAAGACATTTTTGGGAGGGTGTGCAACACTGCTTCAAATGCAAGCTTTGCCTTGGGTGAGCTCCTGATCCTAACAACCAGCTGCCAAGACAAGTCAAAAGGTATGATGAGCTTTTCCAAGCCATGGATTCCAGGCCCCAAAGGACCACCTGATAACCTTGGGGTCTCTGTAGCACTCCGTGCCTGTTGGCCTGACGGTCACGGACCTGGGGCTCAGACTTCTGGTGGCATGACATGGTTTGTTGTGGTAGCATGGTGCCCCACTGTGCAACCGAGGCCATTTAAACGTGTGTGTGTGCACGCGTGCGTGCGTCCTGGAAGCAATAGGGCTTCAGAGAAGACAGTGCTCTAGAGCTGTGATGACAGAGGGTTCCTTGAGGAGGTGGAGCTTGAGGGGCACTTAGGGGCTTTCTGAGAGCAGGGCAAGGATGCAGGGACCCTCTGGGCTCAGGAGTTGGGCAGGAGGGCAGAGGAGATGGGGGCCCTGCGGAGTAAGGCAGGAGAACTGGGGCACGGCATCCAGCTGACTCCCCACCAAGAGCCCTTCCAGAAGTCACTTCCTGCTGTGAGCTTTGTGTTTGTCAGGTGTAAAGTGAAGAGATTGGGCGACCCCCCTCAGAGCCTCCCTGCTCTCCTCTGGGCGAGTTGTGGGGATGAGGGCGCGGGGAACTGGTGGCGTTTCTAGTCCTCTGGGCAGCCCCTCTAAGCGCTGAGCATCCTCCCCGGCCTGCGCAAGCGGAGGCACCACTGACCAGCAGGGGGCGCTCCTGCAGAAGGCTGGCCGGGAGCCCTTGGCGGCGGCTGCCCGCCTCGGGTGCCAGGACAGGAACGTCCTCCTTCTCCGTCCCTTCCAGCCTGCTGGGGCCACTTGCTGTTTCACACGGCCTCTTCCCACCCCGCGTTCTGGGATAACCTGGCTGGGAAGTTCCTAGAACCTAGGTTCTCGGGCAGGTCACTTCGCTCCTCTGTGCCTCAGTTTCCCCATGGGCAAGCTGGGTTGTGTGAGGAAGAGATGAGTTATGGGGCGGGGGAGACTTCCAGCCTTAGGTGTGATAGGTACGAGGCGGCTTCACACTCCACTATGGTTCCCAGGGCAGGGAAAGCTAGAACCTCCACGTCACACTCAAGGTTTCAGTGTGCTGGAACTTTTATTCAAGGTCCTTTTGTGCAAAGGTAGAAATAATTCCTGGATTCTACAGGGGACCTGGCATGGTGAGTGACACTCAAAACGTCGTCATGGAATGCCTGGCTTTTCAAAACCACCTAGGCAGAAGCAATGAGAAAGTCAGGCAGTGTGCGTCTTCTGAATCACGTAAGAAGGTGTCCGCGTTCATCCTCCCGTTTCTCACCACTGTTCTCTGAGGAAGCCAGAGAGGGATTGTTATATCCACTTTATGGTCCAAGAAACAGAAGTCACAGAGGAAGCCAATGACAAGGTAAAGTCAGGCCCCAGGATTCTCTTAGTGCAACCGCTGGTGAGCCACTCTGTTGTAGTCAGTGACGCCTATTGGACACACATGGACCTATTACAGCCAGGCCATGGGAGACACTAGGCCCCCCTCGGGAGGAAGGTGGGCAGGTCCTGGGTACTAAGCCAGAAAGGGAGAGACAGGGCAGATGTTAACGTGGGGGCTGGGTGTGAAAATGAGGTTCCAGAGCCAATAACACAGACTGGACAGGTTTTGCAAGTTTCAAAAGACAATCCCTATTCTTAAGTCCCCAACCCTCTCAATCTCCTTTCACTGCAAAATTGAATTCCATATAGCAAAGGCATGCTCTATAGCATCATCCCTTAGAATTATGAGAACCAGTGGGAAACATTGGTTTCCTTCCAATTATATATATAATTAAATATATATATATATATATTTTAATACAGTCTCACTCTGTTACCCTAGGCTAGAGTGCCGTGAGATCAGCCTAGCTCACAGAAACCTCAAATTCCTGGGCTCAAGCAGTCCTTCTGCCTTAGCCTCCTGAGTAGCTGAGACTATAGGTACCTGCTACAAAGCCCAGCTAATGTTTTGTATTTTAATAGAGATGGCGTCTCACTCTTGCTCAGGCTGGTCTTGAACTCCTAAGCTCAAGGGATCTGCCCACTTCAGCCTCCCAGAGTGCTAGGATTACAGGTATGAGCCACCATGCCCAGCTCCTTTCAAACATGTATGTGACAAATTCGGATGAACTGTGCCATTTGGTAAAATGAGGAAAGAAGGACTGGAAAAAATCACTCTGCAAGATCCAGCTCAAATACCGCCGCATCTTGGTATTGCCAAGATGTAGCTAAACCTTCCCTGGAATGATGAGTCAATTATCCCTTGGCCTGGGTTCTCATCTTATCTTTTTTCTTTTCTTTTCTTTTCTCTTTCTCTTTCTCTCTATCTTTCTTTTTTGAGCTAGAGTCTTACTTTTTTACCCTGGGTAGAGTGCCATCATGCCATAGCTCACAGCCTCCCAAGTAGCTGGGACTACAGGAGCCTGCCACAATGCCCAGCTATTTTTAGAGACGAAGTCTTGATCAGGCTCAGGCTGGTCTCAAACTCAGAGCTCAACAATCCATTGGTCTCAGCCTCTGGAGTAGCTAGGACTAGAGGTGCCTTCCAGGACGCTCGGCTAGTTTTTAGAGACAGTGTCTTGCTCTTGCTCAGGCTAGTCTTGAACTCATGAGCTCAACAGTCCACTGCCTCAGCCTTTCAGAGTGCTAGGATTATAGACAGGCACTGTACTCGGCTGATTGGGTTCTCATCTTATTTGGTGTTCCCTGGGTTCTAATCCCAGTTCCAAGCCCATTAGTGGGCCAGTTACTTAAAGTCTCTGTGCCTCAGTTTCCTCATTTGTAAAATGTTATGAGGACTATGTGAGTTAATATTTTTATAGGACTTAGAGAATTCCTGGCACAAAGTAAGCACTCAATAACTAGTTTACACTTACACAGAAATATCACAATGCTGTCTTTTTATGTCTTTCCCAGCAAACTGCGTGCTCCTCAAGGACAAGGACTGATGGATCATCTCTTACTCCTAGGGCTTAGCGCCAGACAATCAAGTATGTTAAATGGAATATTATACACTCATAATTTAGACAAAATGGGAATTTTTTGGTAAAATGGAGTTAGTCACCTTTACTTTGGGTGAGTTAAGCTTGAGCATATGGTTTCCCTGAGATAAACCAAATTTCGAATTTCTATCTAGTTTAAAGAAAAGCATCCAAAGACAAGCATCTGGCTGGGCCACCCTAACCCTAACACTCCTCCTAGTTCCACTCATGCTCAACATCTTGTATCTCATAAACATTATAAAATCCGGGCAGAGTTTGTAGCCATCCAGAAGTCAGGCCTGACCTATCCAGGTTCATTCATTTCATTTATCCGTTTGTCAATTCAATCATTTAACCATCACTTTCCTGTGGGCTGAATGCAGCTCAGTGCCACCAATGGAGGAGGTGTGTATATAAAAGAAAAAGGGAACAGGGTCTTAGTTCTTGAAGAATCTGCAATCTATACATAGCAGGAATAGCAGATTCCCCATGCCAAACTCAAGGACAATATGTACCTTGACGTAGTCACTGGCACAAAAGGAAGTTGTGCGGATGAAGTTTCTAGCACCAAGGTGGCTAGTGAACAGAGCCAGGACTGATCAGTTAAAGGAGGCTTCTGGGAGGAAACCAGCTGGCCTTGGCCATGGAAGCATGAAGCCAAAGGTCCCCCTCTGCATTCAGCCTCTGTTGGTGAAGCTCAAAGATACTGAAGCCCACTTTCCCCATTTAGCTTCAGTGCCATTTCAATCTGATGTTCCAGAAACAAGTCCTCCACTGCCAAGTATCAGTGAGTTCTGTCACCTTGAGGAAATTACTCACCTTTCTGGCCTTTAGTCGCCTGTATAATGGGGACAGGGAAGAGCAACGTGCGTCGCTCATACAGTTCAAATGTGAGAGACTGATGTACATGGTCAAGATGGAACTAGCCAAAATGAGGCCACAGCAAAGAAGGCCACATTACAAAGAGGATGGAAAGGACAGGGAGAGAGACAGGTGAGCAAACCCACCTGGGCCAATCCGAGCCTCTGCAGCCATAGCCCTCCTGAGCAGCCGTGTCTCATGTCAGCACAGGCACATTCCCTGGCTGCTGGACATCACTGCCCACTTTTTGTTGGGACCAGAGCCCATTTCTGATGCAGCCAGGAGGGAAGTGAGAGGGAGACAGCCTGGACTGTGCATTTCCACTCGGTCATGGCCTGGCAATGAGCTCCAAGGATTTTCTGAGTGCTGCTCTGGCTGGGGTTTGGAGGCTTGAGGGACCGGGGCCAGACAAGGATGGAAGGTTCCTGAGGGTTTGCTCCTGGCGATGTGGCCTGGTGGGCAGGCAGGGACAGGGAGAGATCTGGAGACGCCCAGAGCTGGATTCGATGCAGCCTTCGTCAGGCTGCAGCCTTGTGTCTGCGATCTCCAAAGTGTGTGTGTGTGTGTGTGTGTGTGTGTGTGTGTACGCTTGCACACAGGGAAGGTGAGGACTCCAACCCTGAGGGGCAGCTGCCTTGGGCTCGGTAATGGAGACAGGTAGCTGCTTGCGATGTCTAAGAATGTGCCTCCTGCATACCTGTGTGAACGTGTAGGTCCAGGAGCAGCTGTGGGGCTGCCTAGGAATTCAGACATCATGGGGGAGGTGTGGGGCTCTGTGTGTCCCTGAATGCCTGGACTCAGGCGGGAGCACGTGTGCTCTATGGAGCGTGTGTCTGAGCTTAGGAGGGAGCGCTTCTGTGAGTACCCATTGTGTGTGACAATTTACATTCTACAGCCCCATAAAAGGGCCACAGACCAGGGTTATAAACTGCAATAACATGTTTCCTCAGCACCTACTATGTGCTGAGCCCTGCTCCAGGCTCTGAAAACACAGAGAGAACTAAAACTCAGGCTCCGTCACCAAGGATCCCAGAGAGCAAAAGGGACTGAGGGCAGAACAACAAACTGTTTATGGCACAAAGCTGTTAGTCTCCACTCCGTGCCACTCCTCATGTCCCTCCTCAGGGATCCAGCAATTGAAGGATGTTCTGTTTTCACCTCCATCTCTCCCTCCATTCTATGAGCCCCCTGAGGGTTGGCACTTAGGAGGAACATGATGCTCTGTAAGGATGTATAATGCAAAAAGGCCACTATGAGTCAGGTTGTGCCTGGAAGCTCTGAGACTGCCACCCAGTCTTAAGCCACAGCCAGTGTAGATCCCACTGGGTCTGGGCTCAACTCCTGCCACCACTCTACATCTAGTCCATCTACATCCATACTTAAGTTCTCCCAGCCTCAGTTTCCTCATCTGTGCAATGGGGATAATGATAGTTCGAGCCTCCCAGGGTTCTTGAGGTTTCTGTGAGACCCTAGGCCAGGCCTGGCACACACAAATGTACAAACACTCAGAGCTTGGTACATAGGGACAGCTGTGGAAATATTATCAACAACAAGGAGCTGCCATCTGGGCAGTTCTGTGCAGCCCTGTTGACGGAGAAGGGAGAAGCAGAACTCTGAAGCCTCCATTGGCAAGCTAGTGGTCATGTTACAGTCAGAGACCTGGCACAATTCTAACATCAAGAGGAAGGCGCCTCAGGGTGGAGCCCATGCCATTGGCTGGTGAAGGTCAAAAGCATCTGAACACTTTCTATTTGGTTTTCACTCTCCAACTACTGATGTCTCCATCAAATCTTTATTTATTTTTTTTGTTATTTATTAATTTTTTTTAAGAGACAGTTTCAGCTCAATCACATAGGCTGGAGTGCAAGGGCATCATCATAGTTCACTACAGTCTTGAACTCTTGGACTCATGTGATCATCCCGCATCAGCCTCTCAAGTTGCTGGGATTACAGGCATGCAACTTTGCCTAGATAATTTTTTTTTTTATTTTTTTTTAAAAGATGAGGTCTTGCTGTTACCCAGGTTGGTATCGAACTCCTGGCCTTAAGCTGTTCTCCTGCCTCTGCCTCCCAAGTTGCTGGAATTGCAGGCATGAGCTACCATGCCCAGCTTCCATGGAATCTTTGGTGTTTCCTCTAACCCATTGGGTAAACTGGGTTGATGTTAACTGGGTTGACATCTAGTGGGTAACATTCATGAAATGTTCAAAATGTGTCACTTTCAGGGAACGTGCCACCCCACTTCTCCATGCACATGCATGCTTGTGTGTACTCATGGGCATAAGGACAGGAGGAGAAACTGGGCAGCCCAAGTTGGATCCATTCCTTCATTATCTGCCTGCCCTTGGGAGACAGCAGGGCATGGCTGGGGCCTGGTGAGGTCTCTCCACCACACCAGTCCATGGCTCTTCCTCCTCTATGACTCACACTGGTCCAGCTCAGTCCCCTCTTTCTTTAAGCCTCCTTGATCTTGATTCAAGGTCTCATAAGTGATGTGCTGAAGCTGGGTCCAACTAGTGGGCAGAGTTAATCATGCACTTCTCTTTCTAACTCTGGTACTCAGGAATAACACCACATTGGTAGCTTGAAATCAGTCATGGTGGAAGTATTTATGGCATAGAAATCAACAAAGGATGCAAATCAGACACCAACAGTTGCAAACCTTGACATTGAGTGCCCAAACCAGCACAGCATCTGACATCTTATCTGCACAAAAATCCTGTTAACATATTTCTCATCATCCCCATTTCATATCTGGGGCTCATAACTTAACTCCAGGTGTCTGCACACCACACTGGGCTGCTGGGCCTCAATTAACAGAACCATGAGATTTGATAGGGCTGGCAGAGATGTTAAAGATTGTTGGGTCATCTAACCACTCTGTTTATTTGACAGAGAAACTGACCTCAAAAAGGCTCACTGTGGTAAGGACTTCCTAACATTGCAGCTGCCATCTTCCCAACAATTCTCCCAAACCCTATCATGCTGGTGTCCACTTCAAAACCAAGGTCACTGTCACCTGATGTTCTACATGCATGGCTGATTTTTTTTGAAGCTTGACATGCAGGTCTTGACATTCATTGCAAGTTACATTTTGTTGACCCAGTGTTCAAGACTCTCAAAAACATTTTAAATCTGACTTGGGTCATTGGTTACATGTCTCCTCTCTAGACTCCTCCCACTGCTTTGATCACTGCGCCTTCCCTGCAGGAATTGGAGTTAAACTTGAAAAAAAAACAAGTAAGATGGACTTTGGAGGCACAACACTGGAGGTCTACATTCTATCTGGTAAAGGTTCTAGCATCTACGCAACTTAGAGAGCAGATCCTTCCCTCCCTACTCTGTCCCTGCCCAGAGTGTAGATTTCTGTCCCCATGAACATCAGCAGCGTTTTGTCACACACCGACTGAGGCCGATGCAGCGCACCTCCCCTGTTAACGGTCTTCTCTGTTTGAAAGCAGAGAAGAACCTTTTCCCTTTCCCTCTGACCAATAGTCCTCCCAGGACTCCCTTCACCCAGGAAGAGAGTCCCCCAAGACATTCGACAGGGCCCTGCCCTCAAGAGTTCCGGGACTGCAGCAAAAAGACCCACATCTGCTGGGCAGGAGAGAGGGTAACCAGGTGGGTGTTCCACACGCCTCCAGTTGCATCTCTGCTGTTATCACTATACCTCCTCTACCTCGGAGGAGAGATTGTACGTTTCTCCACCCCATCCTGGAGAGGTAGAGCCTCCTCAGTACCCGCTCTGCGCTCCCATCCCCGCCTTTCCAGACCCAGAGGACTGTGCGTTCAGCGGCCGTGGCCTCCAGCGGGCCAGGCGCCAGGTGAGCTCTCACCTGCGGCAGGAGCAGTGGGGGTTGGGGGCGGGGCTGGTCGGTGTAGCAGTCCCACCCCCGACAGGGCGGGGCGAAGACTGCGGGGCCAATAGAACGGGGGGCTCGCCGCCCGGGGGAGGGGACACCGCGTGCGCTGCTCCCTCCCTCAGCAGCGCCCGCTCCGCCCCGCCCCTCCCGGGTTTAAAGTCCTGCTGGCAGCTGGTGGCGGCGCTGCGAGCGCTGAGCAGCGCAAGGAGATGCTAGAGGGCGCCGCGCCGCCAGCACCATGCGCCCACAGCCCCCGCTCGCCCTGGCCGGGCTCTGCCTGCTGGCGCTGCCCGCCGCTGTCGCCGCCTACTTCGGGTCAGTGCCCGCCGTGCCTCCCTCCCGCGTCCCTGGCCCGTCCGGTCTCCCCTCCTCCAGCTATATCAGGGCCAATTTTACCCTTCCGCAGTCCCTGGGCCCGGCGAGGTCTCGAACTTAGACTCTCGCCCGGCGGGACCCAGCCGCCTCGCGACCGGAGTTCGCTCCCAGAGCTCGATCTCCCGCTTCCCTGTCACCTCCTAGTGTCTGAGTCTCTGGTCCCTTCCGCCTCCACTGTCCTCACTGCGCCCAAGATCCCGAACTCCTGCGCCCACCTCGGACCCTGTCCAGTCCCGCGCTCTGACGCGCTCTCTGGATCCTCACCCGGGTGCCCGGTCTGCCCTGGTCCTGGGCTCCGTCGAGCAGCTGTCATGGTCTCGGGCTCCTTCCTTAGCCTCCGGCTTCGCCTTGTGGAGCGGAGACCGGGAGAGCTGGGTTATTAGGAAAGCTGGGGGTGGAGGACTGTGCTGGTCCAAGGGGAATGGGGAATCCTCGGACCAAGGGGATGTCAACATGCTGGAGACGCTGGAGGGAACAGCGTCCACTGGGGAACTGCCACCAAATCTCAGATCTGGTGTCGGCGAATTCTCAGGAGAATGCCGAGAAGAGTGATGGGGCCCCGTGGTGCGTGTGCGTGCGTGCGTGTGTGTGCGTGTGTGTGTACACGGCTAGAAAAGGAAGATCGCTGTTGGAGTGACACCTGGGGAGAGAGCAGGGCGATAACCATTAGCGAAATGTCCAGAGCAAAAGTTATCCGGCAATTGATTGAGTCTCTTCTTCTCTGACCCTGAATTGCAGGGACTTGTGGGTGGCGGGACTGTCGGTAAAGGAGGTTCCTTCCCACCCTCCACCCAAAGCCAGGTCCGATATGCACAGTATGTTACTTTAAGCCTTGCCTTCTTTCAAAGTCTTCACCCCAAATCCGAGTGAGGTTTACAGTCTGGTACGTACTGTAAAGGCAAGAAAACACCAAGCAAGTGACCTCTGAGAAGCTGCTTTTAAGAGGCAGCCCTGGAGGATGGGTAAGGTTCTGGAAAGTCCAGCCCAAGCTGGAATAAGGGCTGTGGGCTAATTTCCAGGTCATGACCCCAGGTTAAAACGTGCCTTGCTGTGGCCAGTGGATTTCCCTGAAATATATAGGGAGTGGAGCGAGGTAGAGTTCCAGCCCAGACTCAGAGCCTAACTCTGGGCTCCGCTTGCTGGTAACCTGGAAAACCAATTGGTGCCTAGACCTCATTTCCATTTGTGGACAAAAAAAGGGCTGAACTTCAGATGACTGAGCTTCTAGTGAACCACCTCAAGAGCAGTGCACATACATGATGTGTTTCCCGAAGACCCCCAGCTTGAGGAACTGCTGTTGCCTTGGCAGGCAGTGCACAGATTCTGTGTCCACCTGCTAATTGTGGGCTCAGACCCTCAGTTTTTCATCTGTATAGTGAAGGTTATAGTGCCCATTTCATAAGAGAATTGAGTTAGTACATGTAAAGCACTTAGAACATGTCCCACATACAGTAGATTCTCAACTAATGCTAGTTAGTGATCCTTATTATAAGGAAATAAGTACAGTATTTTGATGTCCCTGCCTTGACAGTTTTCTGAACTGGAGTGAAGAGGTGTGAGGACAAATGGTATCTACATCTTCTTGGATACCAGCTCAGGTAGAGTGAGAGGAGAGGAATTTTAGGAGGTCTGGACCACCCTGGCTGGTGCATTGGGAGGGAAAAGAATTCTCAGCAATGCACAGGGTTAGAATTTAGGGGCTGTGAACAAGGGCAGCCTTGGAAATGAGAACAGAGATGGTCACTTAGGCTTGCATTAGGGCTAAGAGGAGTGAGTATCAGAGCCACTTCTCCCAAGTCAGAAGCCCAGCTGGAAAGAGCAGGCAAAGTACACCCAGGCCACCACCACCCTGGTCTGGGGAGCAGGACAGATGCTTAGAGAATAAGCTGAAAGGGGGGCCTTGTGCTGTTAAGTGTTTGATCTCAGAGAACAGATAAGATTCAGCCTAGGCTCTCACTGAGGAAAATGTCTTATGACTCAGACCAGGTTTCCCAGATTCTCATCAGATATTTGCTCTCTGGGAGGACTCAGATATCAGTCAGCCACACTATAGTGAGAATGTGAGGCAATGTGCTTCTTCCTTCCCCAGACCATTTGCCATTGAAGTCTCATTTCTGGTCATACCATGAAGTGCATTGGCATCCGGATGAAAGAAAATTCAAACATCAGGAGAGCAAGTGAGGCCAATTGGGGTGAGGTCAGTCTTCTTGGGGGTTTTTCAAATCAGAATCATAGACCTAAGACTTGGAAGTGACTCCAGAAGGATCTCTGAGCCAACTCCCTGATTCAAACAGGTCAGGTATTATTATCTCCATTTTTCAGATATGGTAACCCCACCCTGAAGCACAGTGAGCCCACAGTTGCTTCTGCTATGTGAAACCAGAGCCTAATTCTGTTCATGGTGATGATAATATTATAACTAGTATCTAGTTACAAATCACTTTCTCAGCTGGGTGCATTGGCTCACACCTGTAATCCTAGCACTCTGAGAGGCCAAGACAGGTGGATCACCAGAGCTCAAGAGTTCAAGACCAGTCTGAGCAAGAGTAAGACCCTGTCTCTAAAAATAGCCAGGTGTTGTGTCAGACACCCATAGTTCCAGCTACTCAGGAGGATTTGGCAGGAGGATCACCCTCCTGAGCCCAGGAGTCTGAGGTTGCTGTGAGCTATGATGCCATGGCACTCTACCAAGAGTGACAGAGCAAGACTCTGTCTCAAAAAGAAAAAAAAAAATCACTTACTCATGCAGCCGTGTCTCTCACCTGATCTTGGAGCCATCCTTAAGGCACATAAGATGGGCATGATGGTTCCCACAAGAAAAGTAAAGGTCAGAAAGGTTCTGGGGGGCGGGGGAGGCATGATAAAAACCAGGTGCTACCTTCAGTCTGGGCTTTCTACCCTACAGGGAGCAGCCTCCAGAGCTAATTCAACCCCAGGGAGCAGTGGCTGCAGGGGGGTTGCAAAGGGCAAAGAGAGGAGGGAAACTGCTTAGGTAGCTCTCACAGACCCTCTTGGCCTTAGTGGGCTAGATGAGGCCACAGCATTCTTCTCTGTCATTGGCAGTGGGACAAGATGCTCTGAACGCTGCAGGGCTGTCAGGTGGCAGTGGAATAGGAGGTGGACCAGAAGATAGAGGTTGGGACACTCTCTGGGTTGTCCTTGGTCAAGTCATTTGTTCCCAGGGTCTATAGTGCCTGGAGGTCCTAAGGTTCCCTAACCCTAAACAGGCCTGGTGCTGGCTCTAGAAATCTGAGATTACCCAAGAGCTTATATTTTGGCTTAGATGACTTAGGAATTCTGCAAATATTAACTTTTGTGGGGTTTTGTAAATGAAAATGTGCGTTATGTGATGAGCAAGGCATATGACAGGGTCTGTCACCCAAACCAGTCTTTAAGTCATCCCAATGGCCTTGTAACTAACTAGAACTAGCTGCAACTTTAAAAATCATAGTTGATTTCTTTTAAAATGTGTAACCTTTGCAATGGTTTGATGTCTTTCCTCTCTAGGAACAGTGTAGAGAAGTTTATGAAAGCATAAGATTTCAAGTATGGAATTTTATTTTATTTTATTTATTATAATTTTTTTTTGAGACAGAGTCTCAAGCTGTCTCCCTGGGTAGAGTGCCATGGTGTCACAGCTCACAGCAACCTCAAATTCTTGTGCTCAAGCAATTCTCCTGCCTCAGCCTCCCAAGTAGCTGGGACTATAGGAGCCTGCCCAACTATTTTTTTATTATTGTTGCAGTTGTCATTGTTGTTTTTTTAGGTGGCCCAGGCTGGGTTTGAACCCGTCAGCCTCTGGTGTATGTGGTCGGCACCCTACCTACTGAGCTACAGGCACCGCCCCAAGTCTGGGATTTTAATCTCAGCTTTACCTGTTGCTAGCTGTGTGACTTTGGGTGAATGTCTTAACCTTGCTGAACTCCAAAGCGTCCCTTGTGCATCTTTGTAGTCAACCCTCCTCTACCAGCCCCAGGCTACCCCACTTCTCTGCTTCCTGTCACTGTAAATTAGTTTTACCTGTTCTAGACATTTATATAAATAGAATCACATGGTATATAGCTTCTTGTGCCTAGATTATTTTGCTTGACATGTTTTTAAGATTCCTTCATGTTGTCGCATATATCAATAACTCACTTCTTTTTATTGCTGAATATTCCATTGCACAGCTATACCACAAATTGTTTCTTTGTTCCCCAGTTGAAAGACATTTGGTTTATTTCCAGTTTTAGGCTATTCAAAATAAAGCTAGCATAAATATTCATGTATATCTCTTTTTGTGGATCTGTTTTCCTTTCTCTTAGATAACTGTCTAGGACTAGATTATTGAATCATGGGGGTTTTAATTTGTGTTTCTCCATTGATGTGTTGAACATCTTTTTGTGTGCATATTGATTATTCAGACATCATTTTAATTAAGTTTTTTGTCTTCTTGTTGAATTGTGAGAGTTCTTTATATATTTTGGATGCAAGTCCTTTGTCAGAAAGTATTGGTAATATTTTATTCCTATCTGTGCCTTGTCTTTCATTTTATGTGTCTCATGAAGACCTAAGGATTTTAACTTCACTGAAGTCCAATGTATCAAACTTTTCTTGTATGGTTTGTGCTTTTTTGACATATTAGCCAAGAAATCTCTGCCTACTCAGAAGTTACAAAGACTACCTCCTATATTTTCTTCTAGAAATGTAATAATTTTAGTTTTTACACTCAGGTCTATGATTCATTGGCTTTTTTCTTTGAGACAGAAGAATATTGTAACTTTATAGTAAGTCTTGAAACCTAGTACTATCTGTCACCCTTGGTTGAGTGCTGTGAAATCATAGCATACAGCAACTTCAAATCTTGGCCTCAAGTGATCCTCTTGCCTCAGCCTCCTGAGTAGCTGGGACTATAGACATGCACCACAGTGTGTGGCTATTTTTTTTAGAGATTGGGTCTCATTCTTACTCAGGCTGGTCTTGAACTCCTGAGCTCAAGCAATCCACCTGCCTCAGCCTCTCAGAGTGCTAGGAATACAGGTGTGAGCACTGTACCCAGCCTATGATTCATTTTTGAGTTAACCAGAGTATATGATGTGAGGTAGGGTCATGGCTTATCATTTTCCATATGGATAGCCACTTATTTCAATACTATCTGTTGAAAATAAAATGTTTTCTTTATTGCTGTTTTTTTGCAAATCAATTGATCCTACATGTGTGTGGGTCTATTTCTGGACTATTCTGTTCCATTAATCTATATGCCTATCCTTATGCCAATACTATAGTCTTGATTACTGTAACTTTATAGTAAGTCTTGAAACCTAGTATTATAAATTCTCCAACTTCTTTTTCAAGTGTGTTTTGGCTATTTAGGGCCATTGTATTGCCACATAAATTTAAATAGCAACTTGTCAATATCTCTATGAAAATCTGTTGGGATTGGCTGGGCTCAGTGGCTCCCACCTGTAATCCTAGCACTCTGGGAGGCCAAGGCAAGTAGATTGCTTGAACTCAGGAATTCAAGACCAGCCCGAGTAGGAGCAAAACCCCATCTCTACTAAAAAGAGGAAAAAACTAGCCAGGTGTTGTTGCAGGCACCTGTATTCCCCGGCTACTTGGGAGGCTGAGGCAAGAGAATAGTTTGAACCCAGGACTTTAAGGTTGCTGTGAGCTATGACGTCACAGCACTCTACCCAGGGTGACAGAGTAAGACTCTGTCTCAAAAGAAAGAAAGCAAGAAAAAAAGAAAGAAAGAAAAGAGGGAAAACCTGCTGGGAATTTTTATTGGGATTTCATTGAATCCAAAAATAAATTTATAGAAGATTGACATTCCAACAATACTGAGACGACTGATTAATAAACAGGCCATATCTTTCTGTTTAAAAATGCCTCTCTATTTATAGGAATTTTAACATTTCTTCCAGCAGTGTTTTATAGTTTTAAGTGTGCAAGCCTTGCAAATATTTGTAAAAAGAACATTATTTCTATGCATTTTATGTATTTGGATGGTATTGTTTTTAATTTTTAAAACCCCAAAGTTTTAGGAATTGAATTAGGTCCTAAGAAAAACAGAGTTGGAAGGAAAAAAGGGTAATTTTTTTGCTTTGGGGGTGGTGGATTGAAAGTCAAACATCACTGATAAGAATCATTGTGTTTTGGGAAGGAATTTAGGCAGCTTGTCCCTGGCTGAGCTGTAACCCCTGAGGAGTTGGGCTCAGGGTCAAACTAGCCTTTTCTGTGGATGTGGGTGGAGTTTCTGTGGTTGAGGAGGGGAGAGGGGTGGGGAAGGGGGACTCTTGGGCCGAGACCTCCTGAGAAAGGGAGATCCTGGAGCCTTTAGGATTAGGTGCCCAGGTAGTAGTTGGGGTCAGGAGGAGGTAGGGCAGGTAGTGGGAGGGTGACCCCCACCTGACATCAGCATAAGCAGGATGGAAAGTGGCTGAGGCACTTGTGTAGTGTAAGGAACCCCGGGTTTGGGGTTACACATATCAGAGTTCAAATTCTCTACCACTTACTAACCAACGCAGGGCAAGTCAGCTAGCCATTCTAACCTCAGTTTTCCCATCTGTAATAAGGGCTAATCCTTACCTCTTTGGGTTGTTGTGAGGGCTGAATAAATGTGTTTAAAAGTTCTGAAATGCTGTCCTTATATAAGGAGTCCAGGACATCTGGTGTTCTCTCTGACCATATCCCAAGTTGAGGAGTGTCTTCAGTGACATCTGTTCCCTCCTCTCAGCATCTTTATCCCACCCATTGTACAGTTCAAAAAATTGAACATTTCCTGTGCTCAGCACTCTGTGTGCATGATCTTATAATTATCCTCATTTATAGGTGAGTGGGGAAAAGTTCAGAGAGCACAGTACCTGGTCCAAAATCACACAGCTAGTGGCTAGTAGCACTAGTAGTAGCCACAAACATTCTAGTCTGTCAGAATGCAGAGCCCTCCTCTTCATCCCTGCTTCTTGCTGCCTGTACAGTCCCATCTGGAGGCTGCCTCCTGGCAGCTCTGACCCTTAGAGCCCTCCATTCTCTTGCCCAGATCACTTGGCCTATGTCCTGGGCATCTCTTGTACTGCATGTCTTACACTTTTGGCTTGTTGCCTAACTTTCGCCTCCAGTTCACTTGTACTTCCCTTTGGCAGAGATCTTGGGGTCACTAAAACCCCAAGTGCTGTTCCCTGGTTTGTGGTGAATGTCAGATTAGACAGTATCCTGTCCCTCTTGCTGGCCCTTTTCTTCTCCCCCTTCTCCCAGGACCTCTCTCTGTACCCTGCCACATTTGTCCCTTCATCTTCTAGTTACACTTGGCTCTCTGGGACACACACTACTTCACTAAGGTCCAGACAATTGTGATTCATGACCTTGCCTCTATCAGGATGGGAACTGGACTCAAAGCAGAGAGCAAAGACTTGCTCTATTGGGCTCCAGAAAATCAACCATGCCAGGTGCTTCATCTTGGCAGGGGACAGAGCAGCCTCTACAATGCCAGATCCCTTTACTGGAGAGAAGAAGGCTAAAGGGGAAGGTAGAGAGTCATAATGAACCAGAAGAGACCTCAACCAGCATGTTCCAGTTAGTCCTGGAAAGTCCAAAGAGGCTGGCTTTAGGGCAAGACCAGAGGGGTCTGCTGTTGGCATTAGACTCCTTTTGAGGCCAGATGCATTTCAGAATTAACATTTCTTTATTGTATTTATTTATTTATTTTAAGACAGAGTCTTACTCTGTCACCCCAGCTAGAGTGTTGTGGCATCATCGTAGCTCACAGCAACCTCAAACTCCTGGGCTCAGCAATCCTCCTGCCTCAGCTGCTCAAGTAGCTGGAACTACAGATGTGGGCCACTGCACTCAGCCAATGTTTTTCTATTTATTTTAGTAGAGACCAGGTCTTGCTCTTGTTTTGCTGGTCTTGAACTTCTGACCTCAGCTTTCCAGAGTGCTAGGATTACAGATGTGAACCACTGTGCCAAGCCCTCAAAATTCCTTTTTGAATTTCAGGAAACTAATACATTACCTATAGCACACATAACATAGCACCTTAGCAAGGTCCAGGGAAGCATCTTGTAATCAGGATTTTTGTTGTTTTTTGTAGTCAAACATCTAAAGGTTGAGATAAATAAAGATCATAATACTTTCACTTTGGTTCAGGTCGGCTTGCTGCCATGAGTTCACCACAACTGTACAAAAAACTTGTGTTTTTTGAGCTTCCTAGAGTTTGGCATTGTGGATAAACCTTCAGCCTATGTCACCAGCAAAGGTTGTGCAAGCTGAGCTTTAAGGAAAAACTTGGGCCAGGTTTTTGTCTGGTCTTCGCTAGGTATCACTGGGCTCCCTAAGCACGGCTTGTCCCTAGGAACTGAGGTTCAGAGAGAACTGTTCTGGCTCTCTCAGACCCTGGGGTGCGGCGCCCCACAGGGACCAACTGGCCAAGGACTCAGAGTTGAGTGACTAGGGTCACAAGGCCCTGAGATCTGGCACAGGAGAGAGCAGGCACCAATGATTACAGTCAGTGAGCTGGGGGCCGGGGGGTCAAGGGACCATGGCCACTGGCAGCCTCCTCCAGTACCCTGCCCTCCCAATATCTGCCCCAGCCCAAGCTTCGGACAGTTTGGAAGGGGGTGTTAGGTGGAGACACCTACAGCTTGGGAGCAAGACCCCAGCAAGTCTAGAAGGATGAGGCCGCTGGGGCTGAGAGAAAGCCTGGAGCTGTGCTCCTGGCCTGGGGTAGACACGGAGGGGTTTATGCAGACAGGAATCTCCAGAGCTTCTGCTTGGGGGGAGGGTGGGATCTGGGCTGGGGAAAGTGGATCTTGGGAGATCAGAAACCCTGGCCTGTGCCAAAGAGCAGCTCACAGGCTACTTGGAGAAACTGTCTGGACATCCCTGAAGAAGAAGAAAAACCACATGGTACTAATGGTACTATAGCCACAAACCTGGGAGAAAACAAAGAGGATATTTAGAGTGGATGGGACTGGCAAGTAAGGAGGGCATCCTGGAAGAGGCAGTCAAGCATCACAGCATACTCGAGCAAGTACGATCTCAGGATCACTTTTCCCATTCCCTGCATTTTTAAATGTTTAAAAAAGGGAGTGGCTATGAAGTTTCTTGGGCATCTATGAGGGCATTTTGGACAGGAGAAGGCTTTGCAAGCAGGGGTAACAGCGTGAAGGAAGGCATGGGGGTTACACTAAGTTAGGTGTGGCAGAGACAAGGAGGTTGACCTGGCCTGAGGGGTCCTTTACTCCAACCCTGGCTAGCTCTGGGTACAGGATGGTGCAAGTTGTCCTGGTTCACTCTGGAGAACTTTGTTCTTCTCCCAAGGGAGACTTTCACAACTGCATCCATCTCTGAGGGTATCCTGAGCCACACTGGCCCTCGGTAAGCATATTCAGGGGTGGCTCCTTGATCTCCCAGCTATGCCTGGAGTTGAGGGGTGGGCCATCCCTGGGCAAAGAAATCAGCAGCATGGGCCATCTCTGCCTAGAGCCTCTGCAAACAATAAAGCTAGCTTTACCATTGAGTGACCACACATAGGCCTTCCCCAGAGGCCCGGCCCTTTTAGAGCCCACAGTCCAGACTGAGCCTGTCTTTGCATAGGGAAGAGGGTGACCAGAGCCCAGGGAGCATTCAAGAGCCTGCCAAGCTAGTTAGGTGGTCAAGTAACTTGGCTGAAGTCCCCCAGGATCCCTAGTTGGGGTGGAGCTGGCCACAGGGAGGCTTCAGCTACTGCCCCCTTTCCCTACAGTCCCCCTGTCCCCCAAAGCTGCTCCTCCCCTGAGTCAGAACTGGGCCTGTGAACCCAAGAAGCTGGGGAAGCTTGTCATTCAGGCTTCCAGCCCTCCTTTTCTCTGTTCCTCCCCATCCCCATGCCAGGCTCCCCCGTTTTCTCTCCCTCTCATGATCACAGATCTTTCCCTTTGATCTTTCCTCTATGCAGAAAAATATGCTTTCAGGTACTGATGCTGTACAGACGATGACACTTTCGTATGAATTATAGGCTGCTTCTATAACCCTAATTTCTAACCTTGGGCTGAAAAGATACTGAGTTGAGGACCAAGAAAAAAGTAGATCTTCAATCAGAGGGACTTCCTCTCCCTTCCTAAGACCCCACCTCGTGGGCTGCCCAGGGGAGCAGAGGAGTCCTCATCAGGCTTCCTTCCCCTAAAACTCGCCTGTCTGGTGTTCCCATCACTATAGATCTTTGCTATGGTTGGCTGATTTTCCTTCCTTGAAGTGTTATGTTGAGACTGAAAGCAGAAGCTGCCAGGCTTGGTAGAAGTAATCTGGACACCCAGGGCGTAGTCCTAGCCCTGCCACCAAGTAGGTCACCTTAGACAGTAAATCTTCCATGAACTTGAAGGGCACCAGACAGGTCAAAGCAGATACCTGCCCACGTGGCAAACCTCTTGTCCTCCTGCTCCTCTCCAGCAGCCACTGAGCTACCTCCCAGGAGCCACCAGAGTAAAGCCTTTGGACCTGGTGACCTTGAAGGATTTCTCCAGTTCTAAAATATAATGCCTCAAATCGTGAGCATTTGGACTCAGCCAAGGAACTGGGGAAGTCTGTTTATAGTCACAGACTTGTAGAGGCAAGGGATGCTTCTGTGCAGGGGTGACTTTGGGGACCTGCTGGGGCCCACCGTGCCACCTGACCTGTGTACTCCAGAAACAAAGGCTTCTTCTCCTCAGCTTCAGCCTGAGCCTGAGCAGGAGGGAGGAAGGGAGAAGCCTTTCCCCCACAGATGTTGAACTAGCCACACTCTGAATCCCTGGGACTGTTGAGATGCAAAGCATGCTGGCCCTGCTGTGCGGGCTGTTCTGCCCACTCAGCTCCTGAGCACGTCTCGGTCTCCCCAGTGCCATCCTCAGCGGGCAGCCAGGGCTGCGGCTGTGAAACAGAAAGTGGAGCTGTTTTTGGAGAGACAAAGCCCACAGCTGGGCCAGGGATGGGTGGGGGAGGTAGTGACCAGAATCAGCGCTGGGGTCAGTTTGTGGGCTGCAGGGTAGGGACTGGGGAGGGAAGCAGGCTTGACTGGGGGTGAAGGGAGCCACGCAGGAGAGAAGAGTTGTCTCGTGGCCTGTGGGTGGACTCAGTAAAGTCCTCCAGAGCCGTGCTTTCCTCTATTGTCACTCAGTAAATAAAGGTATAAGAGAATGAGTGGAGTGAGTGAAAGGGGAGAAGAGAGAGGTGGGCTGAGTTTTTCAGGCTGCACGCTAAGGACATCACAGAGGGTTTGTGTGATGACACGGAGCCTGCAGAGGACAAAGGAGTCTGAAGGTGGGAGGGACGATGTTCCGGTCAGCACAGTAACCCTGGGAGCCTGTGGCATGAGAAGAGGAGGGGAGAGAAGCCAGGGGTAGTGCCAAGGGGGCCCCTCTCTGGGGAGGGGGTGCCCAGTGCCATGGTACCCTCTCTTGCTGGGCCATGAGCTCCCCTGGCTGAACTCCCCACTGCTGGACAGAGGTCAGGAGTAGGGAGCATGGGAGGGGCTCAGGTGTGAGTGTGTATGTGAGGAGTGGTGTGTGAGTGTGTGGGGGGCTTGGTGAGGGCCAGCAGAGGTGGACTGAGATGTTGGAGATGAAAGCACAAAGGGAGCATTTACCATGCAAAAGGGCTCGCAGCGGAAGCCTGTTATCGGGGCATCTAACGGGGCTTTGCAGGGCCAAGGCCAACACCCCAGGCAGCACAAGGCTTTCCTGGTTCCCAGGCAGCTGCCTGCCGTTGGCATGGGCCCTGGTGCCAGGCACGGCTCCTGGACCCTCCAGCTAAGACTCCAGACTTGCTGGCATAACCTCATGCCCTGGACACCACCCACTGTGTCCCATGCCACCTCCCCACCGACATCCTGGGAGCAGCCTCTGCTGGCACCATCAAACCTTCTCAAGCAGAAAGAAGGGTGGAAGTGGGCCTGGAGGAACAGAGCCTGGGCCCCTGGGTGGGGAGGAAAGCCCCATACCTGCTCAGCCTGCCTCACACTGCCGGGGCTGCTCCCTGAGAGCTTCCTCCTGCCCCGTCCTCACACCCAGGCCTCCCACTGTAGGCCAGACAGGACTGGCTGAGGTCAGGATTTCCCTCTGACCTGGGTCCCTTTCAGAGACAGGGTTGTTCCTCAAGGAGCCAGGTTGCTTCAAAGTTTCCTATTCCTAACTCTGCTCCTGGAGAGTTTGGAGGACTCCAGAGTCTAACCAAGCTCCCTTCAGACTGTGAGCTTCCTGAGGTCAGGGCCATGTCCTAGCACCCGGAGCAGCACCTGGTACATAGTAGGTATCTGATAATGACAAATACTCATCAGGGGCCAGGCACTGTTCTGCATTCAACAGAGAAAGCGCAAAGAGGTAAAAGACCTTGCCCACTATAGCACAGCTAGGAACAGGCAGAGGTGGGATTTGAACCTAGGCAGCCTAGCTCTGGTCATGATGTACCATAAGTCAAGGTGTATTTGTTCAATGGAATGAGCTCAGGGAGAGAGGAGAAGTCCCTGAGGTCAACCTTGAATGAGAGTCAGACTGTGGCCCAGACTACCTAGGCCAGAATGGCCTTGGGGCACAAGATCCTTGGGTCCCCATGCTCCAGTAGGTGGCAGGTAATTATTGAGGGGGGAGCTCCATTTCTTCTCAGGACTTCAATGGTCTCTGGACTCCTGCTGATAGTGATGAAGTGGCCAGCTGGGAACCTTTTCCCAAAGCCTGGCAGAGTCTCTTCTGCTTCTTTCAAGGTCACTGTGATGGGGCAGCTTTAACCGAATCTGTGGATGGGATATACATTGGAAAGTGTAGAGGCAGGTGGAGCCAGAAGGGCCAGGAGTGTGCAGAGGAGATCTAGGGGTGGGGTGTATGTGGGATGAAGTCCTGAGGGGCATCTTGACTTTTCTCACTTTGGGGGAAGACAGGGTGGCCTGGCAAGTGTATAAGGGTGCCCTGGGCTCAAACAAGGAGCATCTCGTGTGTGGGTGTGGGGTTTCACCCTCAACCTGGGCACTAAGGACAAGGGAGTAAGGGTGCAGAGAGCAGTCAGGCACAGATAGGGGTAGAAGGAAGGAGGAAGAAGAATCTAGTCATATGGGATTGTTGCTTTTTTAATAGGGAAAGAGAGGCTGGAAGTCAGCCTGGGGAGCTCAAGGAGGATGACCAGCTGGGTCATGTCAGGTATGGCCTGATGGAATGGGGGTCCCAGGTGGCTTGGAAGCATTGGGGCCAGGAAGAAGCCCTCATCCAAGAAGAGAAGTTAACAAGTCTCATATTATCCTTTTTCTGCTCTTTGTTTTCAGAACACTGGTTACTTGTTTGACTAGCAGCATCTGATTGACCACAGGGCAGTGTAGTCGTTAAAACCCTCAATTCTGTATGCATTCATAAGACTCATGAAACTCACTCAGGTTCTCTGTTTGTCCATCTTACTCCCATGGGGCTCAGCTAACCTGGGTAATTGTGATTTCACAGAGGAACCCAGTGGATGAGGTGCTCAGGCCTGGGGTTCCTGAGGGTATGATTTTTTTCTGGGGAGGGAATCACACCTGCTGGTCACTGAATGAAAGATGGAACCTGAGGCACTCAGAATTCTTCTGGGATCCAGGAAGAAACCAGAGGATGCTGTGAGATGGGCGCACATAGGAGAATTCACTAGCACTATTTGAGGAAATACGTTGACTCATTTTCTAAATTTGATGTCAGCCTGAGCAACATAGGAAGACCCTATCTCTACACACGCACAAAAGAAAAATTAGCTGGGTGTTGTTGCGTGCATCTGCAATCCTAGCTACTCAGGTGATAGGCAGGAAGATCACTTGAACCCAGGAGCTTTAGGTTGCTGTGAGCTATGATGCCACTGCCCTCTAGTCCAGGCAACAGAGTGAGACCCTTGCTTGCTTAAATAAATAAATAGTCAAGGTACTATTTCTTCAAAGGAAATATGATCCCAAAACCACAACGTGGAAAGCAAATAAAAGGGAAACTGGGCTCCGGAAGGTCTCCCAGGCTGTCTTCCTAGGCCTTGTGGGGTCCCTGAGACAGTGCCAGGGAGCCTTCTTTGAGAGCAGCTCTGGGCAGACCAGGGCCCAGTGTGGCCTGAGGCCTCTGTGCGGTTGGCTGCCTTTACTGATCATTAATCACTACTAAGTGTCATTATCGCTAATAAAATTAACCGACTTTATACTGGACTCCTGGAGCCATCAATCTCAGAGCCTATTAATGAAATTTTTAGAAACCCAGGGGCCTGTTGATGAGTGTAAATGTGTGTGCTGGGCCTGGTTCACAAGTACAGTCTAGGGAATGCTGGTGTTCTACAGCTGTCAAAAGAGGGTAATTGAGGATGACACGCTTATTTAGGCAAACAATTCTGAACTTTTATTCCACACCATAGGGGTGTCTTAGGCAAGAATACAGCTGGATCTTAGGAAGACTCTGAGGCCAGAGACTAAGAAGCTGCCCAAATTCTCCCTTCCATTCTCATCTCTGCTTCTTTGGTGTATTTGGTTCATCCTTTTCTTTTCTCTTTGGATCAGCTTCCATGGGCGATGCCTGTGGCTCAGTGAGTAGGGTGCTGGCCTCATATACCGAGGGTGGTGGGTTCAAACCCAGCCCCAACCAAACTGCAAAAAAAAAATAGCTGGGCAATGTGGTGGACACCTGCAGTCCCAGCTACTTGGGAGGCTGAGGCAAGAGAATTGCCTAAGCCCAAGAGCTGGAGGTTGCTGTGAGCTGTGACAGCCACCGCACTCTACTGAGGGCAACAAAGTAAGACTCTGTCTCTAAAAAAAAAATAAAATAAAAACGAATTTCCTTGGATTAGCTTCCTGAGTTTATCTTCTGTGTTGCAGACCCAGTCACCCAAAGACAGAGAAAGAGAGAGAAAGCAACTGTGCATTCCCTTAATTCAAATTCCAGATTCCCAGGGAAGGAACTGATTGGCCCAGCTTGGGTCATGTGATCACCATTGGTCCAATCAACAGGCCGTAAAGGTCTGATATGAAATGGCCTATCGGTACCACATGGTAACTATGGAGTTGGAAGGAATAGGTGGGCACAAGAGTAAAAATGGCAGGTATATAAATGTATATAACATAACAAATATGATAAAAATATGTAATAGTATTTAGTGTATTATATAGTATCTAAAATGACACATAATATAGCTATAGTGACACAATAATAATATTATTCTTTCTGAAATGGACCTCGTAGGATGTGCAGCCCCAACTTTCCATCACTCCCTGCTTGTTCTCCCATCTGTCAATCGGCTTCTACAAGGGCGGTCTCAATTTCTGAAATACAGGAATTGTGTGAGCAGAAGCTATTGCTCACACCTGCCCCTGGTAGAGGGAGGAGGACATTTGAGGAATAGCTGTTGCCCCCTTTGCTTTCTGCATTGGAAGCTGCCTTCCACGCTGGAAGCTAGTCAAGGTGGGGTGTCTCAGCTGGAGTTGACATCAGGCTCTGCTCTAGACCTGCTGATGGTCAAGCTCTGAGGGTTTCCTGCCAGGCTGGGAGTGTGTAGACCTGGTGGACTGGAAATTTACCCATTTGCCCCCAGATTAATGATTAACGGGCCCCTGCCCTCACCCTGTCTGGGAGAGGAGCCCAGGGCCTGGCTGGGCCGGGAGGAGCCTGATAGCATCTGTCTCTGCTTGGAGGTTTCAGAGATATGCTCCACAGTGGGTTGGCTGCACCTGATGGATTTGGAATCTACGGGCCACTTCTGAGGGCACCTGGGGCCTGGCCAGACCCCTCACCCTCCAGTGAGGCTTCCTACTTCTGGGACTGACAGAGAGGATGTGGTAAACAGCCAGATGTCCTGGCTAAGACAGATGGCCCACACAGGAGAGCTGTGCCCTCAGCTCTGTGGGACATAGGCTTGTTTGACATTCCTGGTTTGTCTACGGGACTCTCACCTTGGCCAGTGGCTTATGAGCAACAGTGGCAAGTGCCATATCCAGGTAGGAGCCTTAGGAGCCATTGCGTGGTTCCACTTGTGCTCCTTTACTCTGGCTGTAAGGCTGGAATGTCCCAGAAAGCAGCTGCTTCCACCAGCCTGGGTCTTAGAATCACAAATATTCCACCCACGCTGGGGGGGCACCAATGTTAGGTCAGCAGACATTTTGAGCTAGTACAACCAGCTCACAAGAGCTTCTGGGAAGAGTAGGAGGGTGAACTCTAATTCTGGTTCTCACATTGCTGCTGATCTGTTGTATGACCTGGGCCAGTCACTACCTCCTCAGGAAACCTTCCTTTCCTCATCTGGATAGAGGGGAGACCTTGCCTAGTGAGAGAGTAAGGCGTCTTGCAGCAGGAGAGAAATCTAGGAAACTCCAGCTAGCAGGAATGCGAGCCTGCATGTCCCAGGCAGTGTAGTTCCCACATTTCATATAATCCTCCCAGCAACCCTGGGAGGTACAGAGGATTAATCTTTCCACTTTCCAGAGGAGAAAAACCAAGCCTTCAAGGTTGCACAGCTAAGATGTGGCAGAGTCAGGCTTGGAATTTTGGCAGCTGACTCCAGAATCGATGAACTGTGGGTACAGGAGAATAAGAAGTTTGGGATTGATAACCTGATGGAAATTCAGCTTTTCCCTCCCTCCTCCTCCACTTCTTTTTTCTTTCCTCCTTCCCTCCCATTCCCCAAGCATCCATTTATACGAGGCATTAAGTGGTCAGACGACTGACGATCTATCTGGGAATTATGGAAACAGGTTAGATGGATACAGGATTACGGCATAGAAATATAATGTAAGGGAAAGGAGGGGCATCAGCGGACCTTGGGCCAGTGTCTGCTCAGCATCCACATTGCCTCTACCTGCCCCTCTTAGGAATGTGTCTCTCCCCTCCAGGCAGTGAGCAATACAATGTGCAACATTTTCCAAACTTCCTTGATCACAGAAGCTGCTCAGGGAATGGTGTAAATATGCAAATTCCCAGGCCCCATGTTAGACCGAAAGAATCAGAATTGCCAAGCATGGATCCTGGGAATCTGCATTTTTAATAAACACCCAGATGATTTTTCTAATTGAGTCAGTTTTAGAAATAGGGTGGGTACAAAGAGCAGAGACCGAAATCTGAAAAATGTAGGTACGGTCGATCCTGCACTAGGCCTTGCTATAAGCACCTTGGTTTCCTACTCTGTAAAATGGGGACATGATTCCATGCGGTCAGCATGCCATGCAGAAGGGCAATAAATGAAGCTCTCCAGAAGGCCCTCCTCCCCTCACCTGCCCCACATCATGGTCCCCACGGCTCACATGCCTCTCTTCTCTCGCCCTCTCCAGCATCACTGGGCGAGAGGTCCTGACACCCTTCCCAGGGCTGGGCACTGCTGCTGCCCCAGCACAGGGTGGGGCCCACCTGAAGCAGTGTGACCTGATGAAGCTGTCCCGGAGGCAGAAACAGCTGTGCCGGAGGGAGCCTGGCCTGGCTGAGACCCTGAGAGACGCCGCACACCTTGGCCTGCTTGAGTGCCAGTTCCAGTTCCGACATGAGCGTTGGAACTGCAGCCTGGAGGGGAGGACAGGCCTGCTCAAGAGAGGTAGGGAGGAGGACTGGGGAGGAGGAGGGCTGGGGAGGACCACCCTTCCTCCCTTCCTTGTGCCCAGGCCTCATGGCCCTCACTAGTCTGGCACAGTCACAGGCGAAAAGAGTCCTGGGGAAGCTGAGGGTCCAGTTGTGGCCCAGCCTCAAGTTTAGGGGAGCAGAGGAGCAAAGGAGACACAGAGAGGAGGCGACAGAAGCCCATTCCTGGAGGAGCCCACAGATAAGATACATGGTCCCCCAGTCACCTCCCTCTGCCTCCTGCACACACCCACGTGCAACAAGGTGCAAGAACATATGAAGATGGAAGGCAGTGGTGACTGGACGAATAACACGAGACAGGCGGACGTGTGTTCACTCTTTCATCTGTTTCTTTGCCTCATCTTTTGATCCATGGTCCCTCCTCCCCCTCTGCCTCCCTCCCCACTCCTTGCATCACTCCAGGCCTCCCCTATCCACTTGCTAAGCATCTGCTGAGGCTCACAGCAAGCCAGGCACCACACTAGATGCTGAGGTACAGACCCGAACAAGGCCCCGTCTGCCCTGAGGAAGCACGTAGTCCAGAAGGGAGAAATGGTCTATCATGTGACTACATCACCAAGGGCAGGGCCACGATGGAGACTTACAGAAATGCAGTGATGCTGCAAAGGGTCTGCAGAGGGTCTGGGACTGAGCAAATATCCACCTGCCATTGTCACCAGCACCCCCGGTGCCCTGACAGCAGGGAGGAGCCAGCAAGCCCCATGGAGGCCAGGTCAGGTTTGAGCCATTCCCCAGCAGTGAGGAATAGTGATGGTCTGAGATGGTCGGTCTGCAGCAGGCCAGGTGGGAACTCAAGGTCACTCTGCCATGGGGTCTAGTCCACAGTGGGTGGCAGAGAATGACATTTGAGAGGCATCGTGCATCACAGAAGCCCATGGGGCATATCTCAGGGATTGAGGGCTTCAGAAATGGGTAGGTCCAACTTGTCACACATGGACTTGGAGTCCAGATGGCTGCTTTAGTCCCAGCTGTGCCCCTCACTAGAGCCTGAGTCTCTTTTCTTGGCATCGCAGTGTTCTTATTTCTAAGAAGAGGCAGTAACCCCTGTCCTGCTGCCCTCTGGGAACCTGGGCACATACTTCATAATGAATATGAAATTCATTTTAAACAGCAACTTGCAGCCTGAGTTTAAGGGAAGGCTCACGTGGAGCTGTGTCCTCAGGCCCACATTCCCTCATCCTTCCCACCACAGCACTGCCACTATCCATCCTGCCCTCAGAGGGGGGCGGGCAGCCTCTGAGCTTCCTCTTTCCTCTCTGGTGCCCAACACAGGTTTCAAAGAGACGGCCTTCCTGTATGCGGTGTCCTCGGCCGCACTCACCCATGCACTGGCCCGGGCCTGCAGTGCTGGACGCATGGAGCGCTGCACCTGTGATGACTCTCCGGGCCTGGAGAGCCGGCAGGCCTGGCAGTGGGGTGTGTGCGGTGACAACCTCAAGTACAGCACCAAGTTTCTGAACAACTTCCTGGGGCCCAAGAGAGGAAGCAAGGACCTGAGGGCACGGGCAGATGCCCACAACACCCACGTGGGCATGAAGGTATGTCCCCAGGCTGGGTGAAGAGCCAGGGGATGAGGCCTGCAGGAGGCCAGCAGCATCCCTGATACCCACACTCACTTCCGCCACACTCCCTGGGCAGCTATTCTGGACCATTCCTGGTCACCAGGAATGCAGCAGAGTGGAACGTCATCAGCGGCTGGGCAGCATGGGAGCCAGGCTTGGGACTAGGCCTTGGTGATCAGGGATGTGTTTGGTGAGGTTTTCCTCTAAGGACTGGGACTTCCTGGAGGTTCTAGAAGCCAATGTGGTTTGACAACTTCGATCTAGCACAACCCCTGCCCCTCCCCCATTTTACAGATGGGAGGATGGATGAGGCCCAGAGTGGGGAAGGGACTCCAAGGAGGTCACACAGCAGTGGGAGAGCTGGATGGTCAAGAGTCTAGGTTTATTGGGATGAGGAGGCGGGGAGAGCCCAGCACTCCAGTTTTTTAGGGGACTGAATTCTATGCTCTGTATCTTTTGTCCTTGTTACTGAGTTGTGTAAACCAGGGCTGGTGTGTTCAGGTGTGTTCAGTTGTGTACGTTGTCTACGCCACCAGAACTAGGCCGGGGAGTAGCTGGAACTGTGTCCTGGCTCACATTCCCACTGAGGCTTGCAGGATGGCGCAGGGGTCCTTGCGCCCAGAAGGAGGGAAGCTTTTTGCTAGTTTGCACGAAGGTGCCTCATGGGCTAGCTCTGGTCTTATTTGTCCCCTTCTAATGAACCTCCCTGTCTCCTTCCCATCCTCCCGCCGCTCCCTGTTGGGGTGGATACAGACTTGGGCTGGGCCGAGGCCTCTGACCATGCCTGCACTCTGCCTCTCCTCGCAGGCTGTGAAGAGTGGCCTCCGGACCACGTGTAAGTGCCATGGCGTGTCAGGCTCCTGTGCCGTGCGCACCTGCTGGAAGCAACTCTCCCCATTCCGTGAGACAGGCCAGGTGCTGAAGCTGCGCTACGACTCGGCTGTCAAGGTGTCCAGCGCTACCAACGAGGCCTTGGGGCGCCTAGAGCTGTGGGTACCCGCCAGGCCGGGAAGCTCTCACAAGAGCCTGGCCCCCCGGCCTGGGGACCTGGTCTACATGGAGGACTCACCCAGCTTCTGCCGGCCCAGCAAGTACTCGCCCGGCACTGCAGGCAGGGTGTGCTCCCGGGAGGCCAGTTGCAGCAGCCTGTGCTGTGGGCGGGGCTACGACACCCAGAGCCGCCTGGTGGCCTTCTCCTGCCACTGCCAGGTGCAGTGGTGCTGCTACGTGGAGTGCCAGCAGTGTGTGCAGGAGGAGCTTGTGTACACCTGCAAGCACTAGGCCTGCTGCCCGGGGAGTCCGCCTGACTGCGGGACCTCCCGCAGCACCCGTCCAGCTGTCCAGCGGGCCCTTGGGCAGGTAGACAGTGTGTAGCACACACTGACGTATGTGCCAATGCACACGAGTGTGCAACTCCCCACTGCCCCTCCACCACCTCTCGGCCAGCCTTTGGCTTCCCTCAACAGCAAAGAGAAGCAAAGCCCAGCCCTGCAGCAGAGGGTCCCCAGGCTTGTTGGGGACCTGGAGCAGAAGGGGAGCTTGTGAAGGGATCTGGAGGGAAAGGAGCCCAAGAGGACAGCAGGACTGAGGTTTTGGAGGGGACAGAGGGCCATCCTGCTATCTTGATTCCTACGATGAATGGCTGAGAGCCAGTAAGCCTTTGAGAGTCAAGCTTCTGGGTGGGCATGCCAATGGAGGCAGTGCCAGCAGGGAGCAAAGGCAGGAATCTGGCTGGAGGGGTCTGTCCAGTCCTCTGGCCCTGCTAGATCGCAGGGAGTGCCAGGTGCCAGGTGCCCTCAACACTCCCCTGGCTTTACTGTGCTAGAGGCAGAAGAAAGCCCAAGTGGTAAGAGCGGTTTCCTGAAGGAAGGAAAGCTTTCTGGGCTTGAGTGGACCCCAGACACATGCCTTGGAGCCTCCTCGATTTGGGTTTGCAAATACACCTGCAGCGTGGCCTCGTTCTCACCCAGCCCTGACCGATTTGATTGCCAGTGGAAACAAGGCAGGACAAGGGGGAGTCCAGCACACCTGAGGTTCCGTGGGGAGATAGTGACCTCTCCTCATTTTCCCTGGTGGCCAAAGGAAGCTTTAATCCCAGCCCAGAGGAGAAAGGTGACAACCTTCTGGTCCTTGGCAGGGATGTGATGAACTCAGTTTCGCAGCCATCTCTTGAGTGGGCTTTGGTCAACGCCTTGTGGTTGGGGTCCGCCAGGGCCACAAGGCTCCCACACCAGTTGATGTCCATGATACAATTGAGCAGCAGGCTCACGGGCCATGATTCTGGTTACATTTCTGCTCTATAGCTTATCTAATTAGCTCGAGTCCTTGCCCAGCATGGCTCCTTGTAGCCCCTTCATTTGCTCAATGGCCCTTTACTTTGGCTCTTACCTGAGAGTAGAGGTGATTTTGCTGATTTTCTCAGATGCTCTGGGCATTTCCAGAGTCACCTACAAAGGCCCTGTGTGGGCAGAAAGAGACATGGTGACACATGCACAGGTCTGCACAGACACTGTCCCTTGGACTAGACTGAGGGTTCCCATCCAGAGTACACACACACCTCTCTAGCTCAGGACGGAGACCTTGCAGGGGTCACTTTGCCAGAGGCGTTGTGCTTCCCTAGAGTGGGGCCGATGCCAGCCAGGAGGACATGACCTCCTTTGGGGCGCCTTTGTCCTCTCTGCCAGCCCTGCCACACCCCTCTGTTAGCTTCCTTTCTCCCTGAACCCAGAGTCGCTGACCCTCCACTGCAACAGGAAACTTTGAGAGCAGCCAAATACTCGGAAATGTCATCTATACCAGCTCCAGGAGGAAGGTTCCATGGTGGGGTTCTAGCCCACTCCCTGAGACCCCCGAGGGCAAGGAGAACCTGCCCAGTCCTCTGTGGATCAAGAAGGCCTGGGGGATGCCTGAGGATCTTCGACTGCTCAGATAAGAAGCCAAACTGACCTGAGTCCCCTCACTAGACTGACCTCGCTGACCCAAGCAGCTGGCCTGCATCTCGGCAGGAGGAGGAAGAAGGGTGGAGGGTAGGTTTTCTAGTTTCTTCCACTCCCTCACCACATGGAGATTTCCTCTGCCAGCCTGATGCATCTTGCTCCTCTGGCTCCACCCTGGCTCAGCCCGGGGCCTCAGGCAGCAGTGACCTCATGGGCAGGAAGAGGGGGCCTGCGAGCGGTTTTGGGGCCAGGTACCCTGATCCGCCAGCATCTGCTCCTGACTTCATAGCGGGAGATAGTGACCTCTCCTCATTTTCCCTGGTGGCCATAGGAAGCTTTAATCCCAGCTCAGAGGGAGGGATTGTGCCATAGTTGTGGGAGGGTAAAGGGCAGACTCTGAGGACCTGGGCTGTGGCTGGCCATTATCCCCAACACCCCAAGTCCATGTCACGGGTACAGGCACTCAGGGCCCCTTCGCTTGTGGGGTCCTCTCTGTTCCAGCCCTCTCCCTCTCTTTTCTTGTTCTCACCCCTTTTTCTTCCTGTTACCCCTCAGATCCACCTTAGCCCTGCTGGGACCTTAGGGACCAGAGTGACCACTGACCCCTCATTTTACAGCTTTAAGGGAAATGCTCACAGGGTATTTTTGTCTACCTCACCTATATAATTTTTAGGATGAAAGAGAATAATTTATATAGCTAAGATATATGAGAAAGTATTTATGTTATTTATACGTATAGTGGCTATATTTCATGGGCATTACATATGGGGTTTGTGTGTCCCCAGAAGCCCTCTGTCCGAGGACACATAGCCTGACCTGATGGGGATCCCCCTAAGTTGGACGACAGGTGGCCAGGGAAGAGGTTGAGTGGGCTCCTCCAAGCCAGTCTGCATCGGAGCTGGTGAGCCCACGTCCCCTTTGCCATGAGCCCTGCTTGTGAAGTCTTTGTAGATTCCCAGCTGCTCTGGGTCGCAGGCTCCTTTCTTCCACTCTGGCAAAAGTGTCTTCCTTATAATAATAATGACAGCAAGGATGACCACACCTAGCATTTGTAAAGCACTTTTGATGTTCAGAAACACTTTTACCCCTTCAATTTCACTCAATTTGTCCTTTATCCCTGGGAGGTAGGTGGGGCCGCATTACTGTGCCCTTTCTACAGATGAGGCCCAGAGGTGGAGGGCTGTGTGCACAGTTATGCTGAAGACATTTGTCCAGCTGAACATCCACGTTGACCAGGCACTGTGGGACCCCCAAAGCCCGCCTACCTTCCCTGGCTCTGTGCAGCCCTGGCTTTTTGGATCTGGAAAGCATGTTAACATTTTCCCCAAGTGGAGTCCCATGTCTCAGCCACTGGGACAGCTTGAGAGGACTAGAGAGAGGAACCCCCATGGAGCCCACTCCGGGGAGGGGGGGGTCTTTCTGTCCATGTTGCCTCAGAAGGTTGGGCAGTGCCAGCAGCCTCTCCCAGCCCACAGATGAGTTCTTTTTGCTCTCACTTGTGTTTTTCTTTTAAAAATGAAGTTTCTCACTGGATTTCTGGCTTCTTTTATAAACTCAACTGTGCTGGCACACTGGGCCTGCCTTCCTAGCTGGCCACAGTCAGTTAGAGCAAGAGAGCCCTATGGGACAGGATGCATGGGGGCCCCTGGCTGCCAAGGGCTCCCCCGCCCTAGCCCTCCTCACACACAGATATTCTTGCCTGGCTCCCATGGGCACATAGTGTCCATCCCCTGGTCTAGATAAGCCCAGCTTGCCTGATCTCCATTGCCAAACTGACCAACAGACCTGGGCCAACCCTGGAGATTCTTTCTTTCTTTTTTTTCTTCTGAGACAGAGTCTAACTATGTCACCCTTGGTAGAGTGCCATGGCGTCACAGCTCACAGCAACCTCAAACTCTTGGGCTTAAGCGATTCTCTTGCCTCAGCCTCCCAAGTATCTGGAACTACAGGTGCCTGCTAAAACGCCCGGCTATTTTTTGTTGCAGTTGTCATTGTTGTTTGGCGGGCCCCAGTGGGTTCAAACCCGCCAGCCTCAGTGTGTGTGGCTGAAGCCATAACCACTTTGCCACAGGCACCAAGCCTGGGGATTATTTCTCACAGTCCAAAGTTTCCTTTCCTTTCTTCAAATGCTTTTTGTCTCAGCACATTTTAGAACTACAGTGAGAGCTGTCATTATTGAGCCCCCATTGTGCCGATGCATTCAACCAGTGATGACTGAGGGAGCTCCTTCCTCTTCCAGGGCCAAGCACCACCCCGGGTACTGGGCACCGCAGTGAATGAGACCAAGCTCCTGCCTGGTCTGGGGGCTGACATCTTAGCAAGAAAGAAAGACAACAAGCCAATAAACGACACACCAGTTATTTATACTTATTTTGCCTTATTTGTCTACTTATTGCAATAACTTCGCACATTGGACACGACCCCCCTGCAATGGTTAAAGAAATGGAGGTTGTGAGGTATGCCACCAGCCAGCAGTGGGGCCAGAATTTGAACACAGATCTGCTGACCTCCCAAGTGTGGATTTTTTCTTCCCCACACTGGTGGAGGTAGGGCCGGGATGCATCACCCCACTCTATGGGTCCTGGGTAAACTGAGGCCTACAGGAAGGAGGTCACCCATCCCAGGCTACACACCAACTCAGGCCAGCCAAAGCCCAGGTCCCTCTTGGAGTTGGTAAGTATTTCTAGGGCTCTGCTCAGCAGATCTGGTTGGGTGGGACAGGATACAACAAAGCAGGAACTGTCCAGGATTTGCAGTCTCTTAGGAGAAAACTAGAGGCATAGCCATGCAATGGTTTGGTCATTTACGTGTCAACCCCTGAGTTCCTCCTCTGGCCACGGTGCCTTCCCAGCAAGCTCCCGGGGGTCTCCTGGTGAAGAAGTCCCTTCTGGGCAAAGTGTAGCAGAGAGCACGTGCCTCCTCACTCAGTTATTTAGCTTTGCTGGGGTCCACCCTGGGGTCCCCAGGGAGGTGGGCAGAGATGTGTCTACAGTCCCACCTGCATCCCTGACCTAACATGTTCCTTCTGCCCAGAGTCCCTGGGCCCTGACACCAGCTGGCCTTGAGCAAAGACAGAAGTGTCCACACATAGCAGCAGGCTCCAGTTGATCAAATAATTTTCACCTATTTCTCTCTTGTCTTACCCTCCATTCTTTTTATGGAAAGGGGAAC
Organism: Arctocebus calabarensis; assembly: GCA_963573935.1. Classification (NCBI taxonomy): domain Eukaryota; kingdom Metazoa; phylum Chordata; class Mammalia; order Primates; family Lorisidae; genus Arctocebus; species Arctocebus calabarensis. The sequence continues at coordinate 3,996 of CAUYON010043176.1, read as the reverse complement.
CAAGACAAAAAATGGTTACGTGGCTCACTGAAGGCTGCATGGCAAGCAAGCAGACCAGGGCTTTTGCCTCCAAACCCTGTGTTCTTTCTACCCTACTCTGCCTTCAGCCTTCTCCCTCCCCCACCTGAGTCTTAGCTCCCTCCCTCCCTTAAACCAGCCCCCAAAAAGGCCACAGGACTCCCCATATCTGCTATGTGCTGACATCTTCCGGGGGTATCAGGGCTTGTTGAGACAATCACTAAGAGAGCGGTGCTTGTGCTACCTGCTCTTTTAAAAGTGGTCGCATGGGCCAGGCACAGTGGCTCACACCTGTAATCCTAGCACTCTGGAGGCCAAGGGGGGAGAATGACTTGAGCTTGGGAGTTTGAGACCAGCCTGCACAAGAGTGAGACACTGTCTCTACAAAAAATAGAAACATTAGCTGGTCTTGGTGGCAAGCACCTGTAGTCTCAGCTACTTGGGAGGCTGAGGCAGGAGGATCACTTGAGCCCAGGAATTTGAGGTTGCTGTGAGGTAGGCTGACACTGGGGCTCTCTAGTGTCAGTGATGGAGTGAGAGACCCTGTCTCAAAAGTAACTAACTAAATAAATGTCACATTTACTGTTGCTCTTTGTATATGCATATTTATTTTGTTGACCCTTTGCAGATGCCCAGACACTTAAATACTTTATCTGTACCTCTTAAGAACAGTAACATTCTTCAACAGAGCCACAGGCCACCATCACATGTGAGTGACATAACATCTACCCAATATTATCTACTACACAGTCTATATTCCAACTGCCCCAACTGTTCCTCTAAGTGTCCTTCATAATGTTTTTTCCTGACCCAACGTGATTCTTGGCCAAATCCATTGTGAAATGCTGCTTTTCTAACTCTACAATCTTTGAGTATTTATTAATTGGTGTTCTTCTATCAAAAGGAGCTTTCCTTTCTTTCCTACTCCCATTGTCACAATCACCCTACAGGGTAAGAATTATCATACCAGTTTTACAGATGAGGAAACTGAGGTTTAGAGAGCTTCAAGCATTAGCTGAGTGAGTGGCAGAGCCAGGATTCAAATTCAGACTTTTCTCTTATCTGAGCTCTTGCCCACTACCTTCTAGAATCTTCTCAAGTTCGTGGGTTGCTTCTCTGACTTAGCTCTGGGCAAGGGGTGAGAAGTTCTGTCCTCTGACAGTGGAATTCCTGCAGCAGAAGGGTTGGGGGTCGATTTCCTGTCTTGAAATCATGAACAGCCTTGCTTTAGCCCACCCTCCAGCCTACATCCCACCTTAGGGACTCAGCAGTACCCCTGCCAGCCTTGCTCTGGCCCTTGCTGTGTTTTGGGTTCTAGGATGGGGTGGGGGGGATTTTGGAGGAGACCGATGGCAGGAGTCTTCTGCCGACCCCCACCCTTCCCTTTTATTTCCCACTCTATTTACCCAGCTCTCACCTGATGTTCCCTCATGAGACTGTTCATGCAGCAGACACTGGTCACCCAGGCATGGGACAGGGCACTAGGTGCTTTGGTGATGAGACCTAGGTCCAGCCTTCAGGGAGATCACAGACAAGGGGACAGACAAGCAAAAATATCACTAGAGGGCAAGGGGTTCGGTACCCTGAGAGATGCCGCTGTGTGATCTCACCCAGCTTGGGTACTGCTGTCCTGGACCACTTCCTCACATCCCCTCTACAGCAACCCAGGGGCACATAAACCATGATCCCCATTTTACAGATGAGAAAAATAAGGCTCAGAGAGGTTCCCTGCCATGCCCAAACCCCACCTAAGAGTGCAGGGCATGGGTGATGCATGGGGCTGGGACAGAGGGAAGCGGTGTGGTGTCAGGGACCTGCAAGGGTCCAGAGTGGCTGGCGTGTCTTCCTCCCCTCTTGCTTGGTTATCCACCTTCTTGTCTCTCCCCCTCCCTCCCTTTCTCCCCTCCCTGCATGCTGGCAGTGGAGAGTGTCTATCACCCCACTCCCATCCCTCCTCCAGTCCCCAGAGCTGTGGGGCCCACATTCCTTCCTGGCTCTCTGGGGCCCATTAGTGTGTTTACGCTGGAGCCTTCTCGGGGGTGCTGAGCCTGACGTTCATCCCACCCCCACTGTGGAGAGTGGGCAGTTGTGTGGGGGAGGCCAGGCAGAGGCACAGGATACTCTGACCCAGTGTCCGAATTCCTGACCCCCTCCCCCCATCTGAACAAGTCCAGGGTGGCCAGCGGCCTGGGGAGCCCCCACCCCTTCCCACACAGTCCCTCCCCAGCCTGACAGGCTCTAATCTCAGCTGTCTTCATGCAGCCAGCCCTCCAAGCCTGGGGTCACCTGATGCCGACACATTTTAATTCAGAAGCTGATTTCTGCTTGTTGGCGACATGTCATTTCTGAAATTGCTTTCTCTGCCCAGAGGCAGGAGATGTCAGAGCTGTGCAGGTGTTGCGGTGGTGCCGCCCCCACCCCACACACCCCCAAGTTCAGGAAGGATTAAGGGGCGTGGCAGGGCACACATGAGATCCTCCAGCTCTGCTCCTCATGTTTCCCCAAGGGCCAGGGGCCAGAGATGGGGGACAATGGGAATGGCCTCAGCTTTCCTCTCCAGCGCAAAGACAGAGGCCCGGAGTCTGGGGTCTGGGAAACGGGGAGTTGCTGCTGCTACTACTGATACTGACATAGCAACAGTCAGTTGCATGGAGCATGTTTTATACAGGTGCCAGGAACCCTGCAGAGTGCATTATTGCATTTGACTCTCACGATAGCCCTCTCACTTGGTATCACCCTACCTTACTGCTGAGAAAACTGGGGCTCAGAGAGGTTAGATCAGTTCTCGGAGGTCACACAGCAAGTATGTGGCAGGGCTAGGACTCAAACTCAGAGAGGGCAACAGCTGGACTGGGATTTGGAGGTCTGGAAAGAGATGAGCCTGGCTTCTCCCAGGCTTATGTCTCAGCTGAAACATCTCCCAGTTTCCCCACTCCTGCAACCCTTCAAAGAGGTCTTTTCTCCCTTTGTCATATTTCCTTAGCATTTTGTGTATACCTTGATTAGCAATCATCTCTCAATATTGACATCCTTTGTTTCATTTGATGAATGAATAAATGGAAAAATGAATGAGCAAATGAATTTATGGATCCTATTCTCCATACTGTTTGCCCATCCTCTTTCCCTCCCCGGCAGCAACCTGTGTTCGGCAACATCCGTGGTGTAGCTGGCACCATGTTCTTCCCCAACACAGGTTGGCTCCTCAGCGCCCACACTCCCAGCCCTCTTCTCTCCCTTTCCTTCCCTTCACCCCCTCTGGCCTTGCCTCTCCCACTCTCAGCATCCCTGGCTGCCTCAGCTACCAGGAACAAGGCTATGCAGAAGGCTCAGCCTGGAGCTTCCACAAGAGGAGGGGCTGATTGCAGCAACCCCAGGCAGGAAACAAACCCATCCAGCGGGCTCCTGGTCCCCTGTTAGAGCTGGCACTTGTGCCAAGCCACCCTCCTAGGGTGGTCCTCACCTCTCAGCTCCACCTGCTTCCCCAGGATGAACTTCCTCCTGCCTCTCCCTTTCACTTCAGAGGACCCACAGTTGTGTGCCCTTGACCCTTGGCCTTGGCCAGAGTTAGAAGCATGAACAGAAGGGTTGGTGTGGAGCACAGAAGGCGTCCTCACTCACCCCATGCATTGGCTGCACTGGTATCAAGCATTAGCTTTACTCAAAAGGCTTCCACAGCTGTCCTCCCACATTACTGAGGGCAAAAAGCAGGACCAGCTAGGAGGTGGGTAAACCAGAGATAACATCAAAGATCCAGAAACCTACTGGGCCCCTTCGCATTGTTAAGTACAATATGTAGGAAGCCATTGGTTTGGACTGGGCTCTTATTATTATTATTATTTTTTTTTTTTTTTGAGACAGAGCCTCAAGCTGTCACCCTGGATAGAGTGCTGTGGCATCACAGCTCACAGCAACCTCCAATTCCTGGGCTCAAGCGAGTCTCCTGCCTCTGCCTCCCAAGTAGCTGGGACTACAGGCGCT
>CAUYON010043175.1:0-36020 GCA_963573935.1 Arctocebus calabarensis | reverse complement strand
GGGCATAGAGTTTCTGGTAGAATTCAGAGATGATCTCTTGTATCTCTGTGGCATCAGTTGTAATTTCCCCTTTATCATTTCTGATTGAGGTGACTAGAGATTTTACTTTTCTATTTCTGATTAGTCTGGCCAAAGGTTTATCTGTTTTATTTATTTTTTCAAAAAAACAGCTCTTTGTTTCATTAATTTTCTGATTGATTATTTTTTCAATTTCATTGATCTCTGATTTAATTTTGAATATTTCTTTTCTTCTGCTGGGTTTAGGCTTGGATTGTTCTTCTTTTTCCAATTCCATAAGATGGCTTGTGAGTTTATTGATGTGGTCTCTTTCTGTTTTTCAAATGCAGGCATCCAAAGCGATAAATTTTCCTCTTAGAACTGCTTTTGCAGTATCCCACTGGTTTTGGTAGCTTCTGTCTTCATTGTTGTTGTGCTCAAGAAAGTTAATGATTTCCTGTTTTATTTCTTCCTGAATCTAACTGTCATTCAACAGAAGGTTACTTAGTTTCCATTCCTTGGTGTGGGGTTGAACATTTTTGTTGGAGTTGAGTTCCACCTTTAGTGCCTTGTGGTCTGAGAAAATACAAGGTAAAGTTCAATACTTTTAATTCTGTCAAGGTTTGTTTTGTGTCCTAGGATATGATCAATTTTGGAGAATGTTCCATGGACCGATGAGAAGAATGTATATTCTTTATCTGCAGGATGTAGAGTTCTATATGCATCTATGAAGCACAGTTGTTCTAGGATCTCATTTAAGTCCCTTATATCTTTGTTTAATTTCTGTTTGGAGGATCTGTCCAGCTCTGTAGGAGGAGTGTTAAAGTACCTTTTAATTATGGTATTATAGGCTATCATATTGCTCATACTGAGTAAGATCTTTTTCAAGAATCTGGGAGCATTTAATTTGGGTGCGTAAATATTTAGAATTGAAACATCTTCTTGCTGTATTTTCCCCTTGACCAATATAAAGTGACCATCTTTGTCTTTTTTGACTTTAGTTGCTTTAAATCCACATGTATCTGAAAAGAAGATTGCAACTCCTCTTTTCTTCTGAATTCTGTTTGCCTGAAAAATTGTCTTCCAACCCTTAACTCGGAGTTTTAATTTGTCTTTTAAAGCTAAGTGTGTTTCCTGCAGACAGAAAATGGATGGCTTGTGTTTTTTAATCCAGTCAGCCAATCTATGCCTCTTCAGTGGGGAATTCAAGCCATTAACATTTATTGAGATAATTGAGAAGTATGGTAGTGTTCTATTCATCTTGTTTTTTGAGAGCCCATTGCTTAGTTTTATCTTTTGCATCAGTGTGGAAGTTAGGCTAGGTCCTTTAATTTCTGAGATCTTATTTTGTTGTTGATCCATTGTGATGGTCAGTGTGTCGAACAGGTTGGAGTATTTCCTGTAGAGCTGGTCTTGTTTTGGTGAATTTCCTCAATGATTGTTTATCAGTAAATTATTTGATTTATCCATCAATTTTGAAACTTTGCTTCACAGGATATAGATTTCTGGGCTGGAGATTGTTCTGTTTAAGGTAGATTACCATTGTCTTCTTGCTTGGACTGTTTCATTTGAGAAGTCTGCAGTCACCCTGATAGATTTGCCCCTGTAGGTCAATTGGCGCTTACTCCTAGCAACTTGAAGAATCTTTTCTTTTGTCTTGACTTTGGGCAGGTTCATCACTATGTGTCTTGGGGAAGCTTGGTTAGAGTTGAGGTGACATTGGGTCTGGTATCCCTCTGAAAGGAGAGTGTCAGAATCTTTGGTGATATTTGGGAAATTTTCATTTATCATATTCTCTAGTATGGCTTCCATTTCCCTGGCGCTTTCTTCTTCCCCTTCTGGAATACCTATAACTCGTATGTTTGAACGCTTCATAGAGTCCCATAATTCCATGAGTGAACGTTCTGCTTTCTCTCTCTTCTTTTCTGCCTCTTTAAGCATCTCAGTTATCTCAATAGCTTTATCCTCTACCTCTGAGATTCTTTCTTCTGCATGTTCTAATCTGTTGTTGATACTTTCTACTGCATCTGTTAGTTCTCTAATTGACTGCTTCATTTCCCTCATCTCTGCCATATCCTTTTTATATTCTTCTCTTAATTGATTCTATTTTTGGATTTCTTTTTCTGCTTCATCAGCATTTTCCTTCATTTCCTTAATTGTTTTCATTATCTGTTTTCTAAATTCCCTTTCTGACATTTCTAACATTTCCTTATAGGTGGAATCATCTACAGTATCTACCTCACAGCCCCTAGGGGAGGTTGCTCTGGACTGGTTTTTCATGATGCCAGGAGTTTTCTGCTGATTCTTCCTCATGATTTCTTTTGTCTGTTTCCTTGTCCTAATTTTGCTTTCACTTCCTCCTTCTCTTTAAATTGCCATGCTTCTGGAGTAGGGTTTGGATGAGTCATTTTGGTACAGGACCAGAGGATGAGAAGATTGAAGAGCAAGAAGGGAAAAAAGCAAGAAAGAGAGAGAAAAAAATTAAAGACAGAAAAGCAAAGAAAAAGGAGGAAGGAGAAGGAGGTGGGTAGAAGCAACTATTGACCAAAAGTAGAAAGGCACAGAAAGAGGGGGACAGGAGCAATATAGATGTACAGTAGGGTACATTGACCCAACCTTAAGAGCCCCCTACCTCTGAGGGTGCCTGGTTGGGTGATTAGGTCAGCAGCTCTTTGCCAGCCTGTTTGGACAAAGTACCCAACCTCCACCAAGTAGAAAGGGAAGATAAAAATGAAATAAATCAAATCAAAACAAGCAAACTGAAAACTTTACAGGATAAAATTGGGGAAAAAAACAATTACTATGGGTAGAAACACTAGCAAAATTGAAATGTAATTGTTGAAAAGGGCAACAATCGAAAATTATATTTAAACTAGAAAAATGAAGAAATAAAAAAAGAAAAGAAAAATCTTTAAGGAAAATGTTGAAATTAAAAAATAAAACAACAATAATGAAAACAAACAAACAAATAACAACAACAACAAAAACCTCAGAAAACAAAACAAAACCTAGAAACAAAGCAGTATATATATCTTGCTGATATTGTCTGGGAAAGAGGTGATCTTCTGGGGTATGATATGTTAATCACAATGTTGATACGGCTGAACAAAATGGAGACCGGAGGCCTCTAATGATTTCTCACGCTCTGCAGGGTGGAGAGCTTAAATCCTCCTCAGCCTGTTTAGAAGACACTTTAAATTGCTAACTTAGACTAAGCAGAAGCTTTCCCAGGAAAGCACTTGTCGCTGGGATTACTCCTTAAGTGACTATCCACTTACACAGTGTGCCAAAACCGGACTCACCCTATGCTCCTGAGGGCTAAGGCTGCAAGGCGTCTCAGTCCCCACCTTTAGGCTGCTCAGTCACTAGATTGTTCACTCCCACCCGATGCTCGTTCTGTGATCCTGAGGGTGGAGCTTGCCGAGGCAGTTCTTCTAGGATGGCTCCACACAGCCTACAACCGAACACTGGTAGCTCCGTCTGGCTCAGTGGCTCAGTCTGGAGTCCCAGACAACACTCAAAGACCCCCACACTGTTTCCCCAGTTCTACCAGGGCAGTTCAACTGAGTACCAAGTCCAAAAGAAACCCAAATAGCTCACAGGTAAGACCTTTCTAGTTTGCAATCTCACTGCTGCTGTAGCCACAGCTGCCAGCAGGATTAGACTGAACGAACACACGCAACCACTTACCAGATCTCCACTGCTTTTGCCTTCCTCAGGGGACCAGAAGTCTCACACTGTCTCCCTGTGGCCCCCAAAGGGATGTTTCTGAGCAGATCTCACCAGCCAGAGATGCCTGAATTCTTCTCTCCCCAGTCTCACCATGCCCAATTGCAAGGAAGCTGTTACTCGGCCGCCCTCTTTTTTTTTTTTTTTTTTAAGAGATGCAGTCTGTCTATATTGCCCAGGCTGAAGGGTGAAGTGTCACTATTCACAGGCATGATCATCACACCCTAAAGCCTCAAACTCCTGGGCTTAAGTGAGTCTTCTGCCTCAGCCTCCTGCTGAATAGCTAGGAACTCAGGTGCAAGACACCACGCCTGGCCTAAGAGTACTTTTTTATATTCTGGATATGAAGCCTTTGCTGGTTTATGTTGCAAACATCTTCTTCCACCATGTGGCTTATCTTTTCACTTCTTATGTAACGTATTTTAATAAACAGAAGTTCTTATTTTGAACAGAGCAAAATTTATTGATCTCTTCATTCATGGTTAGGGATTTGTATCTTATTTAAGAAATGTCTCTCTGTGCTGAGATCAGGAAGACATTTTCTTATATTATCATCTAAGAGCTTTATTATTTTTCCTTTCAAAAAATAGGCCTTTGATCCTCCTGGGATAGATTTTTTTTCTATGAATTTTATCTTTTATTTCTTTTTCTTTTTTTTATTTTTAAATACATGTATTTTATTATTTTTCATTACATTATTCACCCCCCCACTCCCCAGGGGTAAGACAGAATTTATTTACAGAAAAGAATACAGAAAACACTAAAGCTCCTGATAGAGGGATAGAATTCAAGTTGGGAGAGAGAAGCTCTCTCCGTTTCTCTCCCAGTCTTTCCCTGTCTCCTCCTTTAGGCCTTTAGTCTCAGGGTATATATAAGTGTATGGGTTCCTTGGCCAAGAAACGAATGAATACAGTCCCTTCCGCCGGGGGCAAGGTGAAGGGATAGATTTTTATGTAAGTATGATGTATAGGACCAATTTTATTTTTTCTACATATTGATACTCAATTTTCTCAATACCATTTATGAAAAAGACTGTCCTTTCTTAAATTTCTGCTGTCACTCTTGTGATAAATCAATTGTCCTTATCTGTGTTTCTATTTCTGTTTTCTTTTCTGCCTTATTCCTCTATTTTTTTATTCTAATTCTAATACCACATCTTTTTATTAACACAGACTTAAATAGGCATTAATATTTTGTACAGCAAATCCTCCAAGCTTGTTTCCAAGAAGCAGAGAGAACAGTAATATAACTCTTGATCTTGGAATGGCTGATCTGATGAGAAGTGTGTGGTCTTTGACCTTGGGAATCCCTAAATCTTGGTATTTCTTTAAAATCTAGATAAAATTCTACCATGTCCATGACATCTTCCCTAGACAGAGAATCTCTCATCTGACCACCTCTGATTTCCAAGACAAACAAAAAAATCTCCAACAACATACACATTCAATATTCTAATCAGGGTTCACTCACAGAATTAGAGTTAAATATCACATACAATTTTAACATCTTTTCCTCCTAAATCAGTCAAACCTGTGGTCAAAAGGACCTTTGTCTCTTTCTTCAAGGATTGTAAAATCGTGTGTGTATGTGCACACGTGCTCACATGTTCACACATGCACACACATTCACACAAATACACTGGGACATACTTATACTGAGAAATAATTTGTTATTTATCTGAAATTCAAATTTAACTGAAGAGTCCTATATTTTATGTGGCAACCCTACTTCCCACTCCTACTTCTGGGTTTCCCATTCTCCTCCGAGGTGTTAGGTTCTGGGAAGAGAGATGAGGAGTGAGGAAGTGTGAACATCTCCTTAACGGCTGCTGCTGTAATTCTCCTTCAGCTGTCATCCACTATGCAGCAGTCTGCCAAATCTGCCTCTCCTCAGGCACTTGTATAAGCTTTCAGAAGGTCCTGCAGGGTGTGATCTTTTCTCTAAGAGGACTAGTTACATACCCAGTGCCCATGAATTCAAGAGCTTCCTTTCTCCCACCCAAAGGAGGTGAGATTCATTTCTGACCAAGCTGGCCTCGTGCTAGTCATCAAGCTGTTATCTCTCAACTCCAAACCCAACGTCCTGTATTCTGTTCTGTGATATGAGGACAGGTATTGAAAAAACACATTCTGCTTTTCCAGCTGCCTCCTATTAGGTTCTGTTTATGGGGGCATTAAAGGGCAACTGCAAGGCTGGGGGAAGGAGAAGGAACTTGCTCTTTCTGTTCCTGTGAGCAGGCTCCTAGCAAGGCTTCTTTTCTCTTGCAATGGCAGGGCCTTCTCAGGGCAGCAGCCGAATCCAGTTTGCAGTTTTCCTAACACTGGCAGAACCAGCCTCATTGTACCCTTCAGAGACTCCAGGCCCTTCTTACAGATTTGAAGGACCTCTCTCCAGAGATTCTAATTGTTAATTCCAACTCCTTCTCATTGTTCCTCCAGACCTAGTTTCTTTCTTCAGTTGTTTCCTCTGTGATAAATTAATGTTGTCTTTTTGCCTTTTTAGTTACCAAGTTTTCAATTTTAACATAGTTAACAATTCTAGATATTAAATTCTCCCTGTTAAAATAACTGGTATGGTTTCTGTCTCTTGATGGGACCCTAACTGATACAGTGGCCTTGATCCTTTTCTGAACAAAGGACTTCTCTATTCTCTTCCATTCACACCAACAGTGCCCATTGCAAAGACCCTAGTTACAGTACTCAGAAAATCTGACCTCTCTCACCACTCGGTGTCAGAACTAAAACAGGTTGCCTAAAGTCTCTTGGTCTCTATTTGACAAACTGAAATGGGAACAGTAACACCCACCTTAAGAGGAGGGTGTGGATCTCAATAAGGCTAACTTTATGACACCTACCAACCCAAGAACATCAAATATAATTCCTCCCATTTGTACCATTTTTGCATCCATTACCTTAATTCATCCATTCATACAACATATCCCATGTTCTGGGGTAGACATTAGAGTTCAATGTAATGATTGCCATTCATTGAGCATTTGATATGTGCCATTATATTGACCATTCTGCATATATTATATTTTTATTCCTCTATGATGGAGACCATTATCTCTTCACTAAAAGCTCATACTCTCCCTTCTACTGTGTGGAAGCACCTTCCCAGCAAGAGATAATGTTTTCCAGCTACTTTTTGTTAAGGCAGGGTCTGTTGCCCAGGGTAGAGCATAGTGGCATCATCATAGCTCACTGCAACCTCCAACACCTGGGCTCAAGTGATCCTCCTGCCTCAGCCTCCCTAGCAGCTGGGACTACAGGTCCATGCCACCATGCCCAGCTAATTTTTAAATTTTTGGAGAGACAGGGTCTTGCTGTGTTGCCCAGGCTGGTCTTGTACTCCTGGCCTCAAACAATCCTCCTACCCCTGCTTCCCAGAGTGCTGGGATTATAGGTATGAGCCACCACACCCAGCCTCAGCTACCTTTATAGTCAGATGCACCATGTGGCAAAGTTCTAACTGTGGAATGTGAGTGGAAGTAACATTCACCACTTCTTACTCTGGTCCATGAAAAACCCTCCCACTTAGGGTACTTTCACGCTCTTTCCTTTTCCTCTGCCTTGAAACAGAAAATGCTAGCATCCAAGGGGACTGTGACTGTAGATCCTAGTGTAGTAGGCAACCTCCAAGATAGCACCCAATGATTTTTACCCCTAGGTATCCCCCCACCATGTATAGTCACCTACATATTGACTGGGACAGATTTGTATAACTGAAAGGATTTGATGGAAATTATAAAATATGACTTACAAGGTCAATTCATAAAAGACATTGTTGTTTTGTCTTCTTTATCCTGGATTGCTTACTCTGGAGGAAGCTGATGCCATGTTGTGAGGACACTCAAGCAGCCCTGAGGAGAGTTCCACAAGATGATAAGTTACCAAGACTTCTTACCAATACCCATGCACATGAACTACCTTGAAAGTAGATTCTGCGGTCCTAGCCAAGATTTCAGATGACTGCAACTCTGGTCAACATCTTGACTGCAGCCTCAGTAAAGACTCTCATCAGAATGACTCACTAAACCGCTCCAAAATGCCTAAGCCTCTCAAACTATGTCATTATAAGTGGTTTTTATGAGGTAGTTTATACCCAGAAATGGGTAACTAATGCATCTGAGACCCTAAAGGACTGCCAGGAGAACTAGTACTAATTAATACTAACACACACTGAATGAGTGTTGGGCAAATATCTATAGCGTTAAGCCACCAAACATTTAAAGTTTGTTACATTGCATAACAACTACTCTACACTATTAATTCAAATTTTATTCTCATCTGCTACTCTCTCTGAGAGAAACACATGGCACTGAGGGTCAGAATATAACAATATTTAAAGTTAATAATTTCTTTGTTCTTATATAAGACAATTGTTTTCAAATTTTATTTGGTACTGAGAACATTTTTTCCAATAAACTCTTTTCAAATCCCTCATTATAAAACAAACAGTGTCTGAGCTTGTTCACACTGAAGCAAGGTTGAAGTAGTGACAATCTCACCTCTGTGCCCCAGCTCCCAACTCACTCATTCAAGTTACTTTAGTACATAATAATAGCATTTCCAACAAGAAAGATATAGATGAGGATCATAAGTCCCTCAAATATGAAATTCTGGAACATTGTAAACGAAATGGCTCTTGGAAGAATTAATTATTGTATTAGTTTGCCAGGGATGCCATAACAAAATGCCACAGACTGGGTGGCTTAAACAACAGAAAGTTATTTTCCCCTAGTTCTGGAGACTTGAAGTCCAAAAGCAGGGTACTGGCATGACTGGCTTCCTCTGAGCCTCTCTCCCTGGCTTGTAGGTGGCTGCCCTCTTGCTGCCTCTTTAGTTGGTTATCCGTGTGTGCACATGCCTGGTTTCTGCATGTTCTAATCTTTGCTTCTTGTGAGAACACCTGTCAGACTAGATTAGGGCCCACCTAATGACCTAATTTTATCACATCTCCAACTAGAGTCATATTTCAAGGTACTGGGGTATTATGACTTCAGCATACAAATTTGGAGAGAATGTAATTCAGCCCACAGCAGTTCTCTCTCTCTCTCTCTCTCTCTCTCTGTGTCTTTTCTATCTTGCCCTCTATTTTGCCTCCTCCCACCTTCCCTTCTTCTTTGTCTCCAGCTAGTAAATTAGCCTAAAATAATTTGTACAAAGTAAGTAGGCACATGGAAGAGAACTCCAAGAACTTTAATTTTATTGGGGAAAAAATAAGTTCAAGGGAATTTTTGCAGAGTTAGATAGAACTCTTAATGTTAAAGAGCAAACCAAAGGGGAGAGCAGAGAGAGAAAGAATGAGGGAGGGGTAGGGAAAGGAAGAGCAAAGAGAGGGAAGGAGCAAGGGGGGTGGGGTCTTGGTGCATGCCACACCTTTTGAGGGCAAAACACGATTGTAAGAGGGACTTTACCTAACAAATGCAATCAGCATAACCTGGTTTCTTATACCCTCAATGAATCCCCAACAATAAAATAAAAATAAAAATGCAAGCCAAATTATGCAACTTCAGTCAGTGCAAGCCTGCTATCTCTGGTCATCTCAGCAGTTAAAATCCAGTTCTTGAACTACTTTCAAGTTCTAAGACTTTCTTCCTTTCACAGGAAGGAAAAGGGGATTCTAGTTAAAGCCAAAAAGCAGCAGTAGGTTTGATGTTTAACTGCTCCCAGCTCACTTTCCAGGCATTCTAGAAGAAACATATTCCTCTTACATTTTAATGATACACTTCAAAAAAAGGCAGAAAGGATCCCTTTGTTCACTTTGCAAGTATGTCTTCATCTCTTCTCTTAGGAAAGATATTAAAGGCAAATAAGAGGAAATGCTACCGTGTGAAGTAGATGTTGCTGTCAAAACCAGAGAGTTCAATAGTCTGGGAATAAACTTGCTTGAAGGAAGCAATTCCAAGTGCCTTTCAATGTTAATGACTATTAACATCATTTTCCTTTTTACAAACTATGTGGCTATAAACATAAAGCAAGTGTAGTGAGGTTGAAATTTTATCCACATGCTGCCTCATTTAGAATGCATTTGGCTGCAAGTAACAGATATTCATCTCAAGCTAATTTAAATTAAGGAATTTATTCTTTCACATAACAAGTAGGGTGGTTAGCTCAGCTGTCCAACAGCATCATCAAGGATCCAGATTTCTTCTAGCTTCTCTGAGAGTCCTTAACTAATTACCTTGTTGGACCAATCATTACCTGCATCAGAATAGAGACTATTTCTTTCCTGTGTATCTCTTCTTTCAAATAAGAGAGATCTTCCAAGATGCCTTTCAGGAGATGTTTTGATGTCTCATGGCCAGAATCATTGTACAATTCCTTGCCTAAACCAATCACTAACCAGGGGATGGGACATGATGACCAGTTTGGACTAATTAGTATTTGCTTCTGAGTCACATAGGAGAGGGCCATTTTCCCTGAGCAAACAGCTGTACAAAAAGAAGAGGAGGCCTAAAATCAGAGTAACCAACAGTATCTGCTACATACAACTCAGGTGTACACAGCATGGGCTTTCTCACTTGTCTATGAATATATTGCCCATGAGTTCCTATCCCATGGATGCAGGGGTGGGTAAATTCTTAACTTCCAGTTAAAGTAACTTGGTCACTTCAAAATGGTCTTTCTCAAATTGCCTCGATTTCTTTTGTGTAAATATTTAATTCAAGGTTCAAATTCTCTACCAGAGCTCAAGGGTTGGTTCCTTATTCTCTATCTAAAGGTGGCATCTAAGTGCATGGAAAATTCTTTACTTTCTCTTGATGATGGCTGGGTGGGAGGGGGCCACATGCTCCTCATTGTGCTGTCTCTTGGATCATCTATACCCTCCACAGAGATGTCCCTTTTCCTGCCTGATCTTTGATGCTAATGCTAGTCACTGCTGCTGATGGCCACAGCTAGTCAGTCTTCCTACTTGGGCTGTGATCCTGGGTGCTGGGTAAGTCCCACCTTAACTGTCGCTGGCTGCATTGATCCCTCTGAGGCTTGGTTATAACTTATATTCAATCTCCCTGGCCTAGGCAACCCATCCTTCAACTCATGGCTACAGAATCATGTTGCCCTTAGAATAAGAAGACAGCTAATATATCCAAATGTTTTCCTTGTCCCTCTTGGGGATAGTGAAGGGGGTTGCTGGTATATTTCCTCACAGGCAGGAATTGAAAAAGAATCAAGGCACCAGCACAAGCACTCTCTGTGTAAGCACATGACATCACCAATGTTCTTCTAATGCTGCCTCTCTGTGTTGGCGAAGGGTTTCAACTTATATTCATCACAGAGTACCAGATAAGGACTAGAGTCCAAGCTTTGCTGGTTAAGCATTTCCCCAAAATGATTCTCAGTTTTGCCAGTATATACCCTTACCCCTCCTCCCCCACAGGAAAGTTGGATCTAGAGGGAAGAAGGCAAGGCACACAAACAAGGGTTCAACACCCAGATGAAAAGGGAGCACTGTTCTACATCTCCTTACTCCCCATACATCATTTTCTCATTTCTAAATGGGAGTCATAATTGTTCACCACTCATATTGTTGCTGTCAATACGTGTCCTCTTTCTTTTCTATCCTATGGTCCTCTTTGTTCCAAAAGAGATTTACTTATCCTTTTTCCTAGGGAAACAGGTATCTTGAGATAGACTTATTAAAGAAAATGGCTCCCCTTAATAGAGAAAATAACTCAGATTTTTGAAAGAGGAAAAATACTCCCCCAAAACAGCATTCAATAGTATGGGTATCTCTTTTCTTTTTTTTTGAGACAGAATCTCACTTTCTTGCCCCCAGTATAGTGCTGTGGCATCATACCTCACAGAAACCTCAAACTCTTGGGGTCAAACAACCCTCTGGCCTCAGTCTCCCAAATAGTTGGGACTATAGGCACCCACCACAACACCTCGCTATTTTTTTTTTAGAGACAGGGTTTTGCTCTTGCTCAGGCTGGTCTCGAATTCATGAGCTCAGGCAAACTACCTGCCTTGGCCTCCATAGTAATAGGATTATAGGCGTGAGCCACTGCTCCTGGCCTGTTATGAATATCTTTAAAATGTTATTCCTAGTCCATCATTTGTCAGTTGTCCAGGTCAAATTTTCCATTTGAAATAGGCTAAGTTTTGTTAAAGACAATCACTTTCAAAACATACTTACTTATGATGGATGTTCAAAGTGGTGACCTAGAAGCCAGGGCTTTACTCACAGAGTTTGTATATGCTTGGTGCATTCTATTAAATAGCTTAGTTTAGTGGACTATTATAATAGATGCCCCTTCCTGAACATCTACTATGTGTCAAAAGTTTTACACTCATGAATTAAAATAATTGAATTCCAACCCTATACGGTAATTCTGTACCTACAAAGTAGGAATTATTATCTTCATCTTACATCTTAATAAAGCTCAGAGGGTTAAATAACTTTTCCAAAGTCATATCGTACCAAATCCAGAATTCAAGTTGAAATCGTTCTGACTCCTAAATCTGAGTCTTTTCCTCTCCAGCAGAAGCTGCAGTAGCAGTATGGCATGATTAAGAGTACTGATTCTAGAATCTGACCACCCTGGATTTTAGTTTCAAGCAGCCACTTAATGAGTGACCTTGAACAAGTCATACGACCTTCTTATTCCTCAATTTTCTCTTTTTTTTAAAGGGAGTCATAATTGTTCACTCCTCATGTTGTTATTGTCAATATAGAATGAGATAAATACTACACATATATATATTAGAACCTTGGGCAGTATCCAATGAGTACTCAATAGTTAATTTGGGCCATTATTATTGTTGTACTATAGTGTTGCCTATCAATCTTAGTCTGTTCAGGCTGCTATAAGAAAGTATCATAAGCTGTTTATAAACAACAGAAATTTATTTTTCATGGTTCTGGAGACTGAGCAGTTCAACATCAAGTCATTGGAAGATTCAGTTCCCAGTGCGGGCTCATTTTCTGCTTCATAGACATCTATCTTTCCAATATGTCCTCATGTGGCAAAAGGGTTAAGAGTTCTTTCTGGAACTTCTTTTATAAAGACAAAATCCCATTCATGAGGACTGTAACTTCTTGACCTAACCACCTTTCAACGGCCCCTCTTCTAAATTTCATCAAGGAGGGTATGTTATTTTAACATACGAATTTAGGGGGGACATAAAAATTCAGGCCATTGTACTCTCCAAAGAGTCTTCATGACAAAATGAATTTAAACAGCATGTATTTCTATTACAAAGCTTTCAGGAGAGAAACTGAGATCCCAAAAGTTTACTCCACTTATCTACATTAATATATATACAAATATATGTTTCTATATAAACATATGCATATCATAGACTTTAGAGTCAAAGGTTCACTAATGGCTCGGCACCTGTAGCTCAGTGGTTAGAGCACCAGCCACATGCACCTGGGCTAGCGGGTTCAAACCCAGCCCAGGCCTACTAAACAACAATGACAGTAACAACAAAAAATAGCCTGGTGTTGTGGTGGGCATCTGTAGTCCCAGCTACTTGGGAGGGTGAGGCAACAGAATCACTTAAACCCAAGAGTTTGAGATTGCTGTGGGCTGTGACACTATAGCATTCTATCAAGGGTGAAAAAGTAAGACTATGCCCCAAGAAAAAGTTCACTGCTCTTTCAAAGATGAATATTGCAAGTTCAAAAATATATAGATGCTCCTGGGGGCTAGGTAGCATGAGCCTAAGAGTTTGAGGTTGCAGGGAACTATGATGCCATGGCACTCTACTGAAGGCACCCAACAAACCCAGCCCAGGCCTGCTGGATTTGACTTGGTCTCAAAAAAAAAAAAAAAAAAAAGATAGATTCTAGCTGGATTCTTCAATGCATTCGTTTGAGGGTATCTGATCACTATATATAGCTACTGTCTACACCAGTAGCTGGTGGGTCAGAAAGATACTGAAGATGCCATCGGGGTAAAAGTGTTCCTTGATATGGGTAAAGCAACAAAAGGAAACTCTAAAAGTCAACTAATCAGGATATAAAAGAAAACTACCAGAGACCATGATTAGTTCATCTATCATCAGAAGAAATCAGCTCATCATTTCAAAAAAAAAACAAATAAAAATTGGGCCATAATTAGGTCCAATTAACTCATCCTTCAAATGTATTCTCTGTAGTGGACATTTGTTGTTTTGGCTGACTTTCTGGTAATTATAGCCTAGTTTCCCTTTGGAGGAACATCCTGCCCCCAAATGACTGCCATATAATTGTTTGGGAGTCATCCCATCCCTAGCTCCAGAGAGGGGTCTCAATTACCTTAAGCCTATCAGCTAATCAACCTAATCCCCCAAACCAGGTTCAAGGACACATACACAACCAATCAGAACTCATAAGACTCAAGGTAGGTATCTGCAGGAGAAGCTTTCACTCTCCCTCTGAATATGTAGCAGCCATCTTGCTTCCATGCTAGAGGCAGCCTGAGGATGAAGCCAACCTCCAGGAGAAGGCAGTAAGATGGATGGTCACATTGTCAAAGCCTGAAGGTAGGCTAGTTCCTGGGCTTTTAGTTACTATAAGCCTACACTGACCTAAGTGCTCAGGACCCAAATCATTTACATAACCCAGTGAAAGGAAGGGTATTAACCCATTCTACAGGAAACATGGTACTCACATAAATAAAGAGATTTGTCCAGTGTCACAGAAGCCAGGATTTGCACTCAATTCTTTTGGATGCCAAAGCCCTGGCTCTTAATCATACTGTATAATCCTCATGACAAACTAAAACTCAGAGAGTTGAGGTAATATTCACAAAGGCAAATAGAAGGTAAATAAATGGTGGGGCTGTGATTCTCACTCAGAAGCTTTTGTCTCCAAAGCCTGTGTATTCTGCTCTGACTTTAAACCTTGAGCTGATTTTGAAGTCAGACGGAGCAAACAAAAAGATTAACACAAGCTTTTAAGAATAAGTTTCCAGAGCTCATAAGGCTGGTATACTTGGACTCAAAATTACAGATGCCTATATGCCTTTTTCTTAAATCCATCCTCTGATATGATATAAGAAGATGGGCAAGGAAGTTAAATATCATGATAACCTAACTATGCACAAATAAATGTAGATAGATGTCCAGCTGGATTTGTCCCCTGTTTGTAGGGTCTATTGGATACTACTAGCTCTCCCCTCCCCTAAATCCATTCTCTTGTTCTGTCTATATATGTGGCTGAACCACAGTTCCCAGCATCCCTTGCAGTTAGGAGTTACTGTGTTATTCAGTACTTGTCAATGGAATCCAAATGGAAGGGATGTGTGCCTAGGCGTATGCAGTGGGTGTGACTCTTCCACAGTCTTTCCTTTTCCCACTGGCTGGAAATGTTGATCATGCAGATGATGTTAATGTCCTGACATAGGGCAAGGCAACATAATGAAAGGAAACTGAGACCGTGTGGGTTAGAGCAACCTCAGTGATATCAACTGCTCACCTCAGAACTAAGATAGGATAAATGAGAGAGAATAAAGTACCTTGCTCTTTAAGCCAAGCATTGTTGGATTCCTTTGTTACAGTGGCTTAGTGTAACAGAAAGTGTGCTTTACACTGAGAGGAGGGTTTAGAGGTCTCAGAGAAGAATTAGTCATCCCATAGGTGAGCTCAAGGAGAGCAACTAAGCTCAGCTCTCTACCTCGGGTTAAAAGCTACAGCTTTTTATGCCTCTTTGTTATTTTCTCAGCATGGATGCTTGCTGCGGTGAAAGAATAAAGCAAGCTGTGGGCCAGGGGCTAAGGCAGGCTGCGGAGACCTTAAAGTATAGATCCAGAATCTGTGGCAGACAGCAGAGAACGTGTGCCATACAGCTTAAGAGAGTTTCCTAAAATAATGGTTCTGTGAGCAGAGCCTTGGGGAGACCAGTGAACCCCCAAAACATCTGTTACATGAAGACCAAAAACTGAAGGGACTTTTCTGCCTGGAGGAAGCTTCAGAAAATATTACCTAGGGTGGGGGTGGGTGGTCTAGTCAGTTTGGGCTATTATAACACGATACCATAGGCTGGGATAGCTTGAACAACAAACGTATTTCTCACAGTTCTGCAGGTTGGGAAGTCCAAGATCAAGGCACAGGCAGATCGAGTATCTGGTGAAAGCTCTCTTTCTGGTTTACAGAAGACCATCTTCTCACTGTATCTTCACATTAGAGAGGCAGAGCTGCTATCTTTTCTTATAAGGTCATTAACCCTACCATGAAGACTTCATGACTTAATTACTTCCCAAAGACCCTGTCTCCAAATGTCATCATATTGGGGTTTAGGGGTACAACGTATGAATTTGAGAAGACACGGGAATGCAGTCCATAACAATGGAGTTTCTTGAAAAAGAAAATTAAAAAGGCCAGTAACTCACTGATAGCCAATGATTAGAACTTGTATCTTTCATGGTACCAGTGCTCAGAAATCATCATTTAATGAGTTGATTTCTCTAGTATAAATTTTGTAGTCACAATTCCTTTGAGAAAATAGATATTATGTTTTGTGAGCAAGGGTACAGGGGGAAAAAAACAAAAAACAAAACCCTTGCACTCTGATGCTAAATGTGTTGGTAAGTACCAAAATGCAGTGGCTAAAAGCCAGGATTCAGATAGTAGGACTTTTATTTGCTAGTTCTGTGACCTGGGCCCTTGAGGCTAACAGCTTCATTATCTGTAAAAAGTAGAGATGATGATCAATAATAGTATCTATATCAACATTATGTGGACACTGAGTTCCTAGAATAGTGCTTGGTATGTAGTAAGAACTATTTAAGTTTGTTAAATAAATGTTGGTCCCACGTTTCAGGACAGAATTTTGATAATGTGCATTAAAAGCCTTGACTTAGCAATTCCACATCAAAGAATTTTTCCTAAAGAGATCATCCCAGACATGTACAAAGATTTATCTTTAAACAAGCTCACTGTGGTATATAGTGACCGTCAACAGCAGCTAAATAAATGGTAGTAGAGGACAGCTATATTTTATGCAAGGGATTGAATTGCTGGAGCCCTCTTCTAATGCAAAACTCACATTATGCAAGATTAAATTTCCTACAAAAAAAAATGCAAAGCAAGATCCACTTTATTTCAAATTTTGCTCATAAAGCAAGATTTAATTAATATTTTATATCCTACTATTTCAAACTGTGTAATTCAAATTTGCATTAAATGAAAGCTGGCTGTGTATTTATTATGGAGCCACACAAAAATTCATGTTATAGAAGAACAAGCAATGGCTGAGGAAGACATCCATGATATATCAATTTTTAAAAGTGTGACCCCATTTTCATCAGATAGACATTTTTAAAATACTGGGAAAATATACATCAAAATTTAATGTGTGCTAGCAGAGTTACTGGTAATTTTTGGTTCCTTCTTCTTTACCTACAGTTTCTAATGTCCCTCAAGGAACAGGTACTATTTTTATAATAAGAATAAAGGGAATTTTAGGAAATGCATGTAACATTGACACCAACTGAACTTTCAAAAAAGCTATTAAAGATATCTATGCAAACAAGTAGTTACATTAAAAAAAATTTCAGGGCGGCATCTGTGACTCAAAGGAGTAGGGAGCCGGCCCCATATGCCAGAGGTGGCGGGTTCAAACTCAGCCCCGGCCAAAAGCTGCAAAAAAAAAAAAAAAAAAAAAAAATCCAACTTATTGTGTAACATCTATAGGTTTAATGAACTGAGTACTTGTTTTTCTCTAATACTCAGTTCCAGAGATAGGTCTGGACAGGAAATTTCCATGTGTCAGAGTTGACCGAAGCTCACAACGAGGCCCTATCAGCCTAATTTGGAGCCAATTAAATCTTTCAGAATGCAGCAAAAGACACGTTGGAAACTGGATTACACCGAATCCTTTACTCAATGTGCCTGTATGTGTTCTTTTGAGATTTGCCATTATCTTTAAACAAAACAGAAAGGACACCATGTTGGCAATTCCAAAAAAAAAGCAAAGAACTCTAAAGAGCCTTCAGTCCTCTCCTAGCTCATTTTCTTTAACCGTTACTGGCACACTCCACGCATGGTGGAAAGGAAGGAAAGCTCACTCCTCATTCCCAGGGAGAGGGCAAGTGGAATCCCAAGAGAAGCAAGGGTCCTAATGGACAGCCCTTCTGCCCCATGGTTGGTAAATAGTGGTGTTAATTTTCATCCATGGTTTTACAGGGCATACCTTGCCCTGCAAGTCATTCTGAACCCACTTGAAGTTTTGGGCTTTTGTTTCAAACAAACACCCTGCACTAGACATGTTCAATGGATCACCAGCTTTGACCATCACAAAAAGCCTGTGAGGGGCAGCTCCTGTGGCTCAGCGAGTAGGGCGCCGGCCCCATATACCGAAGGTGGCAGGTTCAAGCCCGGCCTCGGCCGAACTGCAAAACAAAAAAATAGCCGGGCGCTGTAGTGGGCGCCTGTAGTCCCAGCTACTAGGGAGGCTGAGGCAAGAGAATCGCTTAAGGCCAAGAGCTGGAGGTTGCTGTGAGCAGTGTGACGCCACGGCACTCTACCCAGGGTGATAAAGTGAGACTCTGTCTCTACAAAAAAAAAAAGCCTGTGAGGCCAGCACTATCATTTTTGCAATCTTATCATTTAGAAAGGCAGTACAGAGGTCAGGAGGTTTCCACCAGGTTTCTGTGCTGTGTGACCTTTGGCAAATTACTTAAATTTTATGTGCTTCATTCTTTAGTTTCCTCATCTGTGAAATGAAGATGATAATGACTAGTTTTTCTCTGTAAAGCTCTTAGATCAGTGCCTGGCACAGAACAAGTGTCCAATACACAGCATAGTGTATATTACAACAGATGAGAAAACTTAGGCTCTGACTGGTGTAGTAACTTATCCACCATTACACATCAAATGCTGGATCCAAGATTAGCTTGGGGTCCCTTAATATTCTCATCTTCATGGGTTTACAGTTTTGTTTTTTTTTAATCAAATTTAAAAAGTATTCAATTTTTTTTTTTTTTTTTTTGAGACAGAGCCTCAAGCTGCCACCCTGGATAGAGTGCTGTGGCATCACAGCTCACAGCAACCTCCAATTCCTGGGCTCAAGCGAGTCTCTTGCCTCCGCCTCCCAAGTAGCTGGGACTATAGGTGCCCGCCACAATGCCCGGCCATTTTTTGGTTACAGCTGTCATTGTTGTTTGGCGGGCCTGGACTGGATTCGAACCCGCCATCTCAGGTGTACATAGCTGGTGCCATAGCCCGTTGAGCCACAGGCACCGAGCCTCAATTTTTTTTTAAATACATTTTTTGGCCAGGTAAGGTGGCTCATGCTTGTAATCCTAGCACTCTAGGGGGCCAAGTCAGATGGATTGCTTTAGCTGAGGAGTTCGAGACCAGCTTGAGCAAGAGTGAGACCTCGCCTCTACTAAAAATAGAATAACTAGCCAGGTGTTGTGGTGGGCACCTGTAGTCCCAGCTACTCAGGCAAGAGGCTGAGGCAAGAGGATCGCTTGAGCTCAAGAGTTTGAGGTTGCTGTGAGCTATGACACCCTTGCACCCTACCCAGAGTGACAGAGTGAGACTCTGTCTATTAAAAAAACAAAACAAAAAAAAACCTCCTTCAGGAACTCCAACTCCAATTCTATGTATGTTAGGACACTTGATGTTGATGTTGAACACAGTTTTGAGGCTCCTTTTTTTTAGTCTTTTTTTTCTCTATTTGGATATTTCTTACTGCCTATGTCTTCAAGTTCACTAATCTGTTTTTCTTCAATATCTAATCTGCTATTTGTCCCACCACTGCCTTCTTTCATCTCTTGAAGTTTGATTTAGGTCTTTTTTATATCTCCTATGTCTCTCATGATATTCAGGGTTGCCTCTATCTTTTTAAGAGCTATATTTCTAATGTCCTTACCTTCTAATCGTATCCTTTGTGACATTTCTGGATCTGTTTCTGGTGATTTATTTTTATGCTTCTTTGCGTGCCTAGTAATTTTTTACTGGATGCCAAAATTGTAAATTTTACACTGTTGAATGCTCAAGTTTTTTATATTCCTTTTATATTCCTTTGGGGGTTTTGTTTTAGCATGTAGTTAAGTTACTGAAAACAATTTGAGCCTTTTGAGGCTTCTGTTTTCTTAAGATATATAGGTTTTTGGACCGGGCGCAGTGGCTCACACCTGTAATCTCAACACTTGGGAGACGGAGGTGCCTGAGCTCACAAGTTCAAGAACAACCTGAGAAAGAGCAAGACCTTGTCTCTAAAAAGTAGCTGGGACTATAGGTGCCTATAATCCCAGTGACTTGGGAGGCTGAGGCAAGAGGATTGCTTGTGCCCAAGAGTTTGAGGTTGCTGTGAGACCAGGGGAGACCAAGTGAGACTCTGTCTCAAAAAAAAAAAAAAAAAAAGACAGAGAGATAGGTTTTTGCTATATTGCCCAGGCTGGTCTTGAATTCCTGGCTTCAAGTGATTCTCCCCCTCAACTACCATGCTCCGTTCTCAATTCCCAAGACCCGCTTTTCAAATTGTTAGGCAGGTCCAGAACACCCTTTAGTCTGGAGCTAATTTGTCCCCTACCAAGGCAACATCCCTTTTAGGAATCTGTTCAACATCTCATGTGTTATGAGATCAGGGAGAATACAAATAATTCTCAACCCTGTGTGAGCTCTGCCTGATCGTTCTTGGTGGTCTTTCCTTGGCCTTCTGCAGCTTCTTTGCTTGCATGATCAATATTCAGCTAAAGTCTGAAGGGGAACTCTCTGAGGAGCTCCAAATTCCTCTCTCTGTGTGGCTCACTCCTCTCTGCCTTGCCCCAAACTCCCGCCTCAGGAATGCTGCTATGGTCTGTTTAGGGTTCTCCTCTCCGCATCAAGGACTATCCTGATTATGGGGCTTAACTCAGCTATTTCCCTCCCTAGGGATCCCTATATCACACACTCTGTTGTTAAATGTCTAAAAACCATTGTTTGACATATGTCATCAGGTTTTTGAGTTGTTCAAAGCAAGAAGGTAAATCTGGTCTGTCTCAGTCTGCCAAGGTTGGAAACTAGTCTCTGGAGCAAGGATGTGAATCCAGGAATCCGTACTCCTGCCAGCTCCCTCCCACCCCTTGTCAGTCCTTCAGTTCCTTCTTGGGTTTGCTCAAAGGTCACCTCACTATGGTAAGGCCGACCACTCCTAGCCCTCACACACTCCTCATTCTCTTTTTCTGTTTCCCTCCAGGGAAGGGTAGAGACTTTATACTATTCTCTTTGGCTTTTGATCTTCAAAGCTGAGATTTTGTTCCTGTTCTCCCAAGACCTTGAACAGTGCTTATAAATGATCTTGAACTGATGAGGCGTTCAATACACAGTTGTTAAATGAATAACAGCATCCTGTTTTCCATGTGATAAGCAAACTTGGGCCAGGGCTGACTTGGGCCAGGGCATCTACCCTCTAGAAAGCAAATGAAATGTTGTCGGTGTGAATCAAGATGTGACCTTAAGTGCAAATTACACTTATGAAGAAAGTGATGATTCTTCATACTGATAACATGTTGAAGTTGTAGTAGTTTAAACATCCTGGATTAAAGGAAACATTATTAAAATGAATGGCATTGGAGTCTTTTTAGCATGGCCGGTAGAAAGTTTAAAATTACATGTGTATTCCTATCGGCCAGTACTGCCCTGGAGGGACAAGGGATCCAAGAAGGGCAGAGGCACAGAATCTTAAGACTTGAAGCAAAGTAGAACAAAGTGAGAGTGGAGGAGATGAGAAACAGGGGACACAGAAATGGGTCTGATATAGCCCATTCGCCCTCTCTTTGTTTATTGTAGTAAGAACAGTTAACATGACATCTATTCTCTTAATAGAGGATAAATAAAGTGTGCAATACATTATGGTTGACTGTACAGCAGCTCAGGAGAGCTTATTCATCTTGCTTGACTGAAACTTTATCCCCATTAATTAGTAAATCCCCATGTTCCCTCCCCTAGTTCCTAGCAACCACCACTCCGCTCTTGGATCTCATGCATCTGACTGTTTCAGATGCCTCCAATGAGTGGAATCAGGCTCCAGCGCCCTTTCCCACACACCTCTTCCCCACCCCCATCCCCTGGTAACAAAACATGGGTCACCAACCCATTGCCTCCAGGAGAAAGTTTCCAGCCATAAAACCAGAGAACAATAGATGCAAATTCTTAGTTTTTAAAATCAAAAGCCAAAGAAAAAGTCATCATCCAGACTAGGTAAAACCACTTTAGGCTTTATCCATTCAAAATATCAAGGAGGGGACCTAGACCAGAAACAGAGTTGGACTGGGAACGGGAGTCCATGTTTGGAGAAAATGGACTCTCCGGGCACCTGCAAGACTTCATGGGAAGGTCATATAGGGTGGAAGCTGAGGGCCTGGATGTGGAGCTGGGGTATCTAGATTCACATTCTACCTCTGCCACTTATCAGACTGTGTGACTTCAGACCAAAGACTTGGATTTGCGTACCTCAGTTTCCTCGTCTGTAACAGAGGGCTGATAACAATAGAACCCATTCATAAGGCTGCTGTGAGGGTTCATTTATAAAGGAACTTAGAACAATGACTGACCCAAGCAAGTATGACCTGTGAGTGAGCCCTGCACAATCACTGAAAGGCCACACAGATGGTCCAGGAAAAACAGCAGTCAATGCCGTGTCACTGCCTGTTAGAGAGGAGCGATGCCATTGTGTGCATCCAATCATACGCTTGAGGTCCACCTGCTCTTCCCCAGAATAGCAAACCTGCTCAGCTTTCAACAAGCCAGAACACGAGGCCCACTCCCAAAAGATGGCCACTCCAGAATTCCTGCTGGTAGCTGTCCCCCGGGGGCAGTCTCTTCAGGAGCTGGTGAAATATCCCTTTATAATGAGACTTTCTCCTTTTAGTCATAAGACTCTCCCCTAATTAGCTGAAGCCTATAGGCCTTAATACAGGCAAGTGTAACTGGGTTATAATGCATGCATTTGCATTTAGGATGTAAGGCTATGTATGAAATGTCTGCAAGTGATTTCTTTTAACAGATTTTAGGAGGATGAGCAAGTTAGTTACTTGTACCAGGGGAAGCTGGCTCCTTCTTCCATGTCCATTCACATAGGAACCCGGATGATACCCAGCCTACCCTCTGGCCATCTCTCATGGCAGCGCAGAGTTCCCCCCATTCTCTGCCATTTTCGTGGTACCTGATTAGACCTTCTAGCCCAAGTGCTCTTCCCTTAACAGAAGGGAACAGTACTGCACAATTCCGAAGGCGCACCACACACATCCTACTCAGGTTGCATTTTCGGACTTGTATTCTGTGAGCACTATTGACCTGGACTACACTTTGAGTGACACCCCCTGACTTGTGCAATGGAGCAGCCCTGCGTTTCTTGAGGACACTCAAGGCTGCTGGATTAATGCTCACTGCCTCCCTCTGCCATCAGCATTTGCTATTCTGTGACCTTGTGGTATATTGCAGCAACTTGCAAACTTTGACATGCATCAGAATCACAAGGATTGTGGGATGCCATCCCCAAAGTTTCTAATTCAGTAGGGCTGGAGTAGGGCCTGAGATTTTGTACCACCACCACCCGCAGCAGGTTTCCCAGGGATGGTGATGCTGTTGGTCCAGGGATCCCACTTTGAGAAGTGCTGGGATAGTGGATGCTGCTGGTGCCTCTCCTGGGCTCCCTCCTCAGCCAGCACACCCATCCCCCACTGTCCCAAGAATTTGCTGCCAAAAGCTTACAGTTGTCCCCTTTCTGGAGAACTGCCTGGGTTGAATTGTGTGCATCCCAAATTCATATGTTGAAGTCCTATTCCCCAATACTTTAGAACACAACCTTATTTGCAAATGAGGATTCTTTTAAAGAGATGATTAATTTAAAATAAAATTCGTAGAACCCTAATTCAGGATGATCACTGTCCTCATAAAAAGGGGAGATTAGGACACACATACACACAGAGAGAGACACAGAACCCCGTGAGAAGATAAGGCAGAGGGCAGGATGATGCTTCTGCAAGCCACAAGATGCCAAATATTTCTGGGAAACCACCAAATGCTGGGGGAGAAGAATGGAACAGATCTTTCCTCACAGTCCTCAGAAAGAACCAACCCTGTTCTTGAGACACTTGATCTCAGACCTCTAGCTTCCAGACTATGTAAAAATAAATTTCCATGGTTGAAGCCATCCCTAATAAACTAGTGCACCTTGGGCCAGAAAGGAGCCACTTTGCCAAGGAGAAAATGGCCCCCACGCCTTCTGGTGTCAGACTTTAGACAATAACTTACCCTGGGCTTTGAGGTGGGACCAGCTCTGGGATGTAATTTTCCTCCTTGTGGCATCGGTGAGCTGTCTTCTGTTTTGTTTTGTGTTTTTTGTTTCTTTGTTTTGTTTTGTTGAGACAGACCCTCAGTAGAGTGCCATGGTGTCACAGCTCACAGCAACCTCAAACTCTTGTGCTTAAGCAATTCTCTTACCTCAGCCTCCCAAGTAGCTGGACCTACAAGCACCCACCACAATGCCCAGCTTTGCTTTTGTTGTTGTTGTTGTCATTATTGCATTAGCTGGCCCAGGCCCAGTTCGAACCCACCAGCCTCGGTGTACGTGGCCGGCACCTTACCCACTGAGCTATGGGCGCCACCTCTCTCTTCTGTTTTATCCTGATGCCTCACTCACTTCCTCCTGACAACTCTCAGTTTCTATCTTAGAATATATTCCTAGGGAACCTAGCTCAAGTCTAGTGGTGGGAATTTGCACACCCTGCCACCTTATGAGCAAGAGTTTATTCTTTGCCTCCCTTCCCATCACCAAAGAAAGATGGGGAGCAGCACAAAACCTTGAGTGGCAATGGTTTGGTTTCAGTTCAAGGCTCACTCATTTAGAGGGCAAAAAACCCTGCTCCTAGAAAGTAGGGGTAGAAAGTCAGACTCTTCAGCTCACGAAGGCTGGGGGTGGGAGTGGTTATGGAATGGAAGCGCCCCCATCTGGCAAGTCAGGGTTAGGCCCACCCAGGTCTGTTTCTCCCGTGGAGCCACAATAGCAGTGAAACGTCAACCTTTGGCCCCCATCCCACACACAAATTGTTACAGGAGCTTCCAAAGTGATTTGCAGAGCTTGCGGGGTGAAACTGCATCCAGAGAGAGCCCAGAAGCATTGCTTTCCCCTTACCCACCAGTTCAAAGATTGGCTGGCCCTGCTGGTAGACTGGTGCAGAACTGGCCCCCAGCATCGGCCTGGGAGTGAGCCAGAACTCCTGCAACAGAACCTATTCTGCACAGGGGCAGGTCTTCAGGACTCCATGCTCCCGCCCACTGCCATGGCCTTGACCCCCAGTTTCTCGTTTCCTTCCTCACTAATCCCCAGACAGTCTGCATGGCATAGATGTGCACACATTGCAGCTCTGGCTGTGTGTCTGTAGGGCCACATGCAAGGGAAAGAATGGAAGAAACATTTTCCTACCAGGGGAACGCCTGGCTGGTTGAGAGTATTATCTTGGAAAAGCTTCTGCCCATCAGCCTCCTTGAACAGATAAGGAAAATAGGCCCAGAGTCAGGAAAAGGCCTGCCTGAGGGTGGTTATGCTGGGACTTAACCCAACTAAGGGAGAAGAAAGTGTACATGATGTGTATATAGGGTTGTGCACATGTGTATTTTCCAAAAAAAGAAGATTTCAAAACAAACATAGACACATACACAGACCTGCAGCCTAGGAGTTTTGATTAATGCACCTGACTCTCAGTCTGGAGAATCAGAGAGAGCATGGCCTGGCCAAGATCAGTTCTTCTAAGAGGGCCAGGCTGAGATCCATAGGAAAAGGCCCCCAATGGTGGAAACAACCCGGGATGGGACCACTGAGGCTGGAACACCAAGACATGCCAGCTTGACTCATTCTGGACTTGAAGTTCTCAAGTGCAGCCCTCTCATGCCTCTTTATAGTCCCAGAACTAATCAGAATAGAAGCACAAGTGTTTGGAAATGAATGAATGAATGAATGCATGCATGAATGTATGAATAGCTTCACAGTCATCAGGAAGTTGATTAAAGTCACGCACTTTCCATGGGAATATATTAGTGAAAGGGGGATGCCTATACTTTCAGGGACACTCAGTGGGAAGAGTCAGCAGCCATCAGCAGATCTTTCTTCAGCATTTCTTATGCCAGGCATTGTCCTGGGCACTAGAAATCACATAGTAAACAAGAAGGAGCCTTTCCTCCAGGAACTCACATTGGCGAGGAGGCAGAAGCGTGGAAGAGTGACCTGAGGAATGTTCTACATTTCACAGCAGAGGAAACTGAGGCTCAGCTAGTAGTGCCAGGATTTGAACCCAATGAGCTGCCTGCAGGGAGGAAGGAGGGAAGAGGAGAGTGCTCTCCTTGGTGCAACAACCCCCGCCCAAAAAAGATTTGTCCCAACAACAACAACAAAAGTTAAGTTCTCAGAGCCTTTTGCATTTCATAGGTCTCGGGCCTGAAATAAATCAGCTGGTTGTGGCGGGCGCCTGTAATCCCAGCTACTCGGGAGGTTAAGGCAAGAGAATCGCCTAAGCCCAAGAGGTGGAGGTTGCTGTGAGCTGTGACTCCACAGCACTCTACTGAGGGCGATACAGTGAGACTCTATCTCTACAAAAAAATAAAATAAATAAATCAGCTGGTTCCTAACAGCAGTCAGGCCCTGGCTGATCTCAACGTGGCAATATGGTAAAGAGCCCAGCGTTATGTCCTAGTGCCAGATTTTCATTTGTAACATGAAACTGATAATATTTAGCCCATAGAACTTTACAATCAGGTAGTGTGAGTACAATTCTTTTAAGCAGTTCTCAGCACACAGTCAACACCCGGAAATTGTTTCCAGATTTCTTTCTTGTGTTTCCTTTGTTTCCTTACATTTCTCAGAAGTAACTCAACATATTTGCCCTCAAAAGGAGCCTCCATCCTCTTAGCCCAGTGATAAAATCTGAGTGCTGGTTGAGAAGGGCAGAGAGAGTAACCTTGGAACGCAGGTGAGTACCACTAGTGCAGATTCACAGGCTAAGTCGACTTTGCCTCTGAACATTGTAGAAACCGGGTTCTGGGTCTGAATTAAGGAGCTTTGAACATTGGAGTTAGGCTGACCTCTAGTGGTCAAACAGAGAACTGAATAGAAAATTGGTCTATGTCAAGTGGGATAAAACTAAGGCCACTCTTAGGCCAAGGGTGCTTAACTGGGTAGTTTTTATTGACAATTTACTAGATGTTGAGTTCTGCTTATCCACAGAGAATTTAAGCACCTTGGTGAAGTCCACACAGATTGTAAGTGGCAGGGTCGGATTTCTCACCAACCCTTCTGGCTTCAGAGCTTTCTTGTTTATCCACAAGGCAGAGCACCTCGCTGGAGAAAACCCTCATGTCACAGTCAGACATCCAGTTTATAAAGCCCTTCACTTACATCCCGGGAACAACACGAGCATCCTGTGACAAAGGTTATTACACCTGGAAGCTGCAGTTCTGCAGGCTTGGTGCAGAGTCATACCTGGCCTTCATTGGATGCATATTTATCAGTGTTGAGCGCTATGCTAAGCTCTGGGGATACATGGAGAGCAAAACACACAAGACCCCTGCCCTCTAGGAACTTGGAGGCTAGTCAGCGAGCAGTAGAACTGAGGTTCCTGCCTCCCACAAAACGTTCTTTTTTTCCACAACACTAGGGAAGCCAGCTCATTTCTGAGCAGCTGGTCTTGCCACCAGGACTAGAAACTCCACAAAGACAGGTATACTAGGATTTTATCTCCTTTCACTCCATCGACAGAGAGGGAACTTGAGTCCAGCTCTGTCTGACTCCAAATCTTAACACTGGTTAACACTGCCTTACTTTGTTCCTGACTTCTGGGCATTCCTACTTAATCTTCAAGGACCCGTGGACCCCTCTTCCTGTGCATTCTTGGTCTGAAGTTGGGTTCCTGATTTGAGTGCAAATGTTTTATTTGAAAATTGATTTGGGAGGCCCTTGGAGATGAGTGGGGAACTGTATTGGTCAACCTAGGGATGCCATAACAAAGTGTCGCAAACTGAGAAATGTATTGTTCCACGGTTGTGGAGGCTGAAAGTCAAGGTCAAGGTGTCAGCATGGTTGATATCCTCTGAGGCCTTCCTCCTTGGCCACCTTCTTGCTGCCTCTTGACACAGTTGTTCATCTGTGTTCACACATGCCAAGTGGCTCTCTGTGTATCCTA
Organism: Arctocebus calabarensis; assembly: GCA_963573935.1. NCBI lineage: Eukaryota > Metazoa > Chordata > Mammalia > Primates > Lorisidae > Arctocebus > Arctocebus calabarensis. The sequence continues at coordinate 8,197 of CAUYON010043175.1, read as the reverse complement.
ATCTTCTCTTCTTACAACACCTAACAGCTTAACAGGAACAGGGAGTGGGGTGTTTTTCTTTCAGCTCCCATCTATACTGTTGATGGCTTCCCCCAGGGCATTAACTACCCAACACTTCTAGTTCAAGAAAAAGCACTCAGGCTGAGAGATACATCTTCTTATGGCAGGAGGCTTAAAAATAAAGTGGGGTAGGGGGTCTGGTTTGTAAGCTCATCTAATTGAATATGCTAGGCACTATTTATGCCCAAACAGTGGCTTTGGGAATGTGTATTTCTGAACTCATTAGCTCAGTTTTTCTGACTGTTTTTGAAGGCAAGCTCTCCCTATGAAGTGGTACAGGTGACCTCACGCAGCCCCAGGTCTATATCCTGTGAGTACCTCTACTAGTTAAGATGCTTTTGGAGACTAGTAACCAAAACAACTTACGCTACAAGAAGGGACAGCACCCAGGGACAGTCCAAAGTTGGGCTGGGCTTTCATTTCAGTTGATTCACCAGTTCCAGGTGAATCTTCATTTTCTTTACTCTACCCATTCCTACCATCAGCTTCATCCCCACTCCAGCCATTAAATGCATTAAAGCATCCTTTCCAGATATTCTAGCAAGAAATTCTTTGCATTTCCTTGGCCCAAATTGGCTTTTATCTATCCATCCTTGAACCAATTGTTCGGAGGAAACGTATTATTATAATTGATTTAAGCTAATTACCTAGGACACTGATTTTTTTTTTTTTTTTGAGACAGAGCCTCAAGTTGTCGCCCTGGGTAGAGTGTCGTGGCATTACAGCTCACAGCAACCTCCAATTCCTGGGCTCAAGCAAGTCTCCTGCCTCTGCCTCCCAAGTAGCTGGGACTACAGGTGCCTGCCACAATGCCCGGCTATTTTTGTTTGGGTTGCAGCCGTCATTGTTGTTTGGTGGGCCCAGGCTGGATTCGAACCTGCCAGCTCAGGTTTACATGGCTGGCGCCTTAGCCCGCTGAGCCACAGGTGCCGAGCCAGGACACTGATTTTCAACCAGAGCGCCCTGAGAGTATCTTAGGTATACTGCAAAAAAATTTAAAGATCATTAATTAAATTATTTTCAAAAGAATTTGGAAGCACATTAAATATATTCTTTTTCATACTTTTTATCAACATAATTTAACTGTGCCACGAAAGTTAACTGTAGGTTCAAGTGTGTCATGAGATTAAAAAAAAAAAGGTTGAAAAACACTGAGCTAGGGGAATAGGAGGTTAGAGAATCAACCACTGTGTCCACCAAGAGTCTTGTGTCTTTCAAACCCTTTCCACTGCAACCCAACCCACAGTGAGAAATGTATTCTACATCATGACTCTCCAGCCACGAAGCTTCCAAAATAATACTTAGCCTTACTATATATGATGTATCCTGCTATTTCTATTCCATACTGCATTTTTTTTTTTGAGAAGAGTCACACTATGTTGCCCTGGGTAGAGTGCCATGGTGTCACAGCTCACAGCAACCTCAAACTCTTGGGCTTAAGAGATTCTCTTGCCTCAGCCTCCCAAGTAGCTGGGACTACAGGTGCCCTCCACAAGGCCTGGCTATGTTTTTGTTGCAGTTGTCATTTTTGTTTAGCTGGCCAGTGGTGGGGAAGGAGGTGGAGGTGAGGGGATTGGAACCCACTACCCTCGGTGTACATGGCCAGCACCGTAACCACTGTGCTATGGGCGCTGAGCACCATACTGCATTTGATGTTGATTATAATTACCAAGTTATTTAACAACCATTTAATGGATCACAACTCACAAATTGAAGAATGTTGCACTAAACATTAGCTGCATTGGAAAAGTGGCTTTGCCCAATGATGCCAACAAAAATTCCAGACCTGGAATTTGGGGGGGGCGGCGCCTATGGCTCATTCAGTAAGGCGCCATTTACCGAGGGTGGTGGGTTCAAACCCAGCCCTGGCCAAACTGTAACAAAATAGCTGGGCATTGTAGCGGGCGCTTGTGGTCCCAGCTACTCGGGAGGCTGAGGCAGGAGAATCACCTGGGCCCAGGAGTTGGAGGTTGCTGTGAGCTGTGTGACACCATGGCACTCTACCAAGGGTGATAAAATGAGACTCTGTCTCTACAAAAAAAAAAATTCCAAACCTGAGTCTGATTACCTCGGAGTCAATGAACTGACCCACTGAACTATCGCAGTGACTCTGATTGGCCAGGCTTGGGTCATGAACCTGATCCTGGTGCCAGGGATTGTGTTTAGCACCCCTAAAGCCACCTGGATTGGAAGTCAGTAAGTAGTAGCTCATCAAAGGAAAACCATAGTACCTTACCAGAGAAAACTGAAAAGTGTGTGTTGTTCAAGGAAAAATAACAAATTCCACTATCATCTCACCCAAAAAGGGCAAAAAAGACTTTAGATTACTGGCAATAAGGAAGTCAGTATCCAACAGGCTGAGAATCCACATCCAGTAATCTGAGCTCCTAGTCTGCTGCTGACCTCGGACTTCCATTCTGAAAGTTAGGCTTTGGTGTCCTTCCTCTGCCTAGATTCCTGACTGGGCTGCCTGCATACAGTTATAATCCTGCCTACTTTAATGTTGTCTCTCTGCCTTGCAGGGATTAGAGCAGTAATTTTCAACTGGTGTGCCATGAAAATTTGAGATCACTAATTTATTTTCAAAAGAAGTTCAAAGCACAGTAAATATATATTTTTTATTCTTTTTTTAATCAACACAATGTAAGTGTGCTACAGAAGTTCAACTATACATTCAAGTGTGCCAGGAGATTAAAAAGGTTGAAAAACACTGGATTAGAGAGACATTCCTGGTCCCCAACATGGATATCTGGGACCATAATGCCTGCTGACAACTTACCATCCATCTACCAACCAGCTGGTGTGCGTGTCTCGGATACCCTACAACCTGGCAGAGAAAGCCCTCTTTTGATGGGAATGTTGGTAAACAAGACATTTATACTTACTCAATTCTTCCTTCCACTGGAATATAACCTAGTTCTAGAAGACCCCTAGGACATTACAAGATATGTTTAGCACCACAAAACATTGTTTCTTAGTTCTCAGTTGTAGCAGAGATTGTTCAGGTACCCAACCCATTTCTTCTTCTTCCTGTGCACAAAACTGGACTACATTTCCCAAACTCCCTTGCAGTTAATGCCATAGCCATATGACTGAGTCTAGCCGATAGAACTGAGCATAAGTGAGGCATCACTTCCAGGACTGGAGAGGTGAAACCTCATCGATGCTCTTTCATTCTCTTTCCCCATCTACCAGCTGACTGGAGGAAATTCAAGGTCCTAGAGGAAGTTGGAGTGACAAGATGGGATCTATATTAGTTCAGGCTGCCATCACAAAATACCATAGAGTGAGTGGTTTAAACAACAGAAGTGTATCATATAGTCCTGGAGGTTGAAAGTATGAGATCAGGGTGTCAGCATGTCAGGCTCTAACGAGACCCTTCTTCCTGCACTGCAAACAACTACTTTCTCACTATGTCTTCACACAGCAGAGAGTGACAGTTATAAGGGCATATTCTCATCCTGAAGATCCCACTCCCATGACTCCCTCTAAACCTAATTAGTTCCCAAAAGTCCCATCTCTATTTACTATCTTTAGGAGTTAGAACTTCAACATATGAATTGGGGGAAGGAGGGCACAGTCTATAGCAGGGGTCTGCTTTGGAATACGATGTGAGAAACAAAGTTTCGTTGTGTAGAATACTGAGCTTTGGAGCTTACTTTTTAGAGCAGCTAATTATTGACCTTAACCAATACACCAGTCCAGTCCTACTTCCTATTTCCTCACTTCAGCAAAAAGAGCCGAGTCCACCAGGACAACAGCTTTAAATATGTGAATAACATAAGACTATGAAGTCTCATAGCACCTATTCTTGCCCTCTCCTTTGTTCTATTCCTTATACAGAATCTCAGGTGACCCTTTACAGTGTATAATTATATCACTCCCTTAATCAAAATCTTGGAAATCTTCATGAGGACAGATCAATACAACCCCTGCATTGAGCATGCAGCTGTTGATAGGGCAGATGAGTTCTTTTCAAACCCCACCAGAAAGGAGGCTTCAGAGCAGTTTGATTCACTTGGGACAAATAGTTGTACACATTTGTGATGTTGCCCAGAGCTACACTCGCTCTCTTGCTGTCTGTCACAATGTAGTCCAAAGGACCCTGATCTTCTGGCCATCCCACAGAACATACCTTGAGTCCACAATATTGATGAGACAATGCCAATCAGGCCTGGGGAGCAGGAAGTGGAAAATATACAGACATTCTGGTTTGCCACAGAATCTACAAAGAGTCAGGAGCCATTGGTGAAGTTTTCCTTTCAGCCTACTGGTTTGGATCTTCTCCAAGACAAAGGAAAGGATATTCACCTTGCATTTCCTATTACTAGAGAGCTAGCACTAGCAGATCCCTTGGCCTCTTAGAGACAGCTCATACCATCCTTTAAGATGCTGTTTCTTAACTCAGAAAGACATTTGTTTTGAATAAGACTCAGAGCAAAACAGACCTTTGAAATAGGTTCCAGCTATGATACAAGTGGTCCAGCAACTTGGGCCATGCAATATGGCAGATCTCATGGCATAGAGGTATATATGTCAGAAAAGGACACCATGTGGGCTGGGTACAGTGGCTCACACCTGTAATCCTAGCACTCGGGGAGTCCGAGGTGTGAGGTTCACTTGAGTTCAGGAGTTCAAGACCAACCTGAGCAAGAGCAAGATCCTATCTCTGCGAAAAAATTTAGTCAGTAGTGGCAGATACCTATAGTCCCAGCTACTTGGGAGGCTGAGGCAGGAGGTTTGCTTGAACCCAGGCATTTTAGGTTCAAGCAAACGTCCTGCCTCAGTAAACCTCAGCAAACCTCCATTTTGCTTGAACCCAGGCATTATGAGCTGAGCTGATGTCATGGCACTCTAGCCTGGGCAACAGAGTCAGACTCTGTCTCAAAAGAAAAAAAAGCAATTGACACCATTTGGCATCTCTAGAAAGTCCCAATAGGAGAGTCCTAACATAGACCCATAGAGTTCTGGAGAAAGGCCATCTGTAGCATAGAAATCTTCAACATTTGAAAAAAGCAATTCTTGTCATGCTACCGAGCCTAGTAGAGACTGAATACTTAGCCATGGGACACCCCCTGAGCTAGTCAGGGCCACTAAGTCATTAAGTTGGGAAAGTATAGCAGAAACCCATATGGCAGAAATGGCACCTTCAGAATCAGTCTTGTGCAGGTCCTGTGGATTCAATTAAGTATACAAACGCATGACTCAGACTTCCATGTTGCCTACCCCATTGCTCTAGCACTTTTTCTCAGCTCATGCCTATGTCTTCATGAAGGATTACCACATATATAGAAGGAAAAACCCCAAGCCAGGTTCGTGAATTCAAATTCAGAAGTCTTATTCCAGAACCAAAGTTCTTAACTAAGACAGTATACATGATGTAGAGGGGAGTGTTTGAAAAGGGAGATCAAAGTGAGCCATTGCAACTCCCCACAAGGTCTGGTTTTTGATGGCCCTACAGAGTTCATCTAGGGGGTCAGATGGAGACTGCTTTGGGGTTATACAAGTCCTGGCAGACACAGAGGCCCATAGTATTTTTTTTTTTTAGTTGGTGGGAAATGGGAGGCATGAACAGCATATCTCCAGGGAAGGGAGCACTCAATAAGCCAACCCTAACTTTGCTGGGCAGAGTTCTGGTGCGGGCCTACCTGGGAATTACTTCAGGTCTCAGAATTCTCACAGTATAGTTTCCTTGAAAAACAAAGAGCTAGGACACATGTGGAATGTTGTGACAGTCTTCTGCTGTGTTGGAGGCTCTCTGAACCTCCACGTGGGCATTAGGCATATAACTAGTATGGCATAAAAGACTGATGATACATCAGGGATGAGTCTTCTCTGCACAAAGGTGATGTGTGCACACCTTGGCTCTTGTCAGGGCAGCTAAACATGCCCTGTGTGGCTGTGGGACCAAGAGAAAGTGTATATGCTGGATGTGCTGGCCCTCTTATGAGTGAAGAATCTGTGCAAGCTGAATCTCTACTTTGTATCTATTTGGTGTTTCTCAATGGGAGGCTACTTAGACCACAAGGGACAATTGGCAATGTCCGGAGACATTTTTGGTTGTCATAATGGAAGAAGGGATGCTACCAATATCTGCTTGGTAGAGGCCAAGAATGTGGTTAAAAATCCTACAATATACAGGACAAAAGATTACTCAGCTGAAAATATGTCAATAGTGCCAAGTTTGAGAAACTGCATTAGATTAAAGCCTGTGGTATCTCTTGAATCTAAAAGCCAGCCCAAACTTGGAACCATAGCTATGATACTGAAAGACAGCTCTTCATTTTGTTGCCTATGCGTGTACCCATGCTGCAGGGGTAAGAATGTCATTTCTCCACAACCTTGCCACAACGGGGATTACTAATTTGTTTACCCTCTGCTGAGCACAGGATGATACATGGACCACTGTGACAGTTTTCAGTGTTGCTGGGAGGGCTTCATTTGTTTCTATCCCCATGGATTTTATGTTTCTTGACTTTTGTGTATCTCAAAACTTTCATAATGATTCACTTACTACAGAGCAGAGGCCTGGCCCTCCAGCAGAAAAGAGTGGTAACCCCAATGTAATAATTGTTGGAGACCTCAACACTACACTTTCAGCAACAGACAGATGATCCAGACAGAAAATCAACAAAGAGGCTTAGCCCCATAGTTCAGTGGTTAGGGCAACGACCACATATACCGGGGCTGGTGGATTTGAACCTGGCCTGGTCCTGCTAAACAATGAAACTACAGCAAAAATAGCTGGGTGTTGTGGACTTGTAGTTCCAGCTTCCTGGGAGGCTGAGGCAAGAGAATCACTTGAGCCCAAGAGTTTAAGGTTGCTGAGCTGTGACACCACGGCATTCAACTGAGGACGACATAGTAAGACTCTGTCTCAAAAAAAAAGAAAGAAAAGGAAAAAAGAAAATCAACAAAGATACATTGGATTTAAATTGAGTTATGGGCCGAATGAACCTAATAGATTCTATTAATAGATATTAATAGAATGTTTTATCCAACAGAAGTAGAATGAACATTCTTCTCAGATCATGGGTATGCCTAAGAATAGACTCTATGTTAGGTCAAAAAAGAAGTCTCAAAAATTTCAAAAAAATTTAAATCATATCAAGTATTTATTCTTTTTTTTTTTTTTGAGACAGAGCCTCAAGCTGTCACCCTGGGTAGTGTCGTGGCATTATAGCTCACAGCAACCTCCAATTCCTGGGCTCAAGTGAGTCTCCTGCCTCTGCCTCCCAAGTAGCTGGGACTGCAGGCGCCCACCACAACGCCCGGCCATTTTTTGGTTGCAGCCATCATTGTTGGTTGGAGGGCCCAGGCTGGATTCGAATCCGCCAGCTCAGGTTTACATGGCTGGCGCCTTAGCCCGCTGAGCCACAGGCGCCGAGCCTATTCTTTTTTTTTTTTGAAACAGAGTTTCACTATGTTGCCCTGGGTAGAGTGCCGTGGCATCACAGCTCACACCAACCTCAAACTCTTGGGTTTAGCGATTCTCTTCCCTCAGCCTCCCAAGTAGCTGGGACTACAGGTGCCCACCACAACACCCAGCTATTTTTTTGTTGCAGTTGTCATTGTTGTTTATCAGGCCTAGATGGATTCAAACCCACCAGCCTGGTGTATGTGGCCAGCACCCTAACCACTAAGCTATGGGAGCCAAGTCCAAGTATTCTTTCTAACCACGATGGAATAAAACTAGAAATAAATAACAGGAGGAATATTGGAAAATATACAAGTACATGAAAATTAAACAACGTGTTCCTGAATTACCAGTGGTCAATGAAGACATTAAGAAGGAAATTTAGGCTCAGCGCCTGTGGCTCAACGGACTAAGGTGCCAGCCACATACACCTGAGCAGGTGGGTTCGATTCCAGCCCAGGCCCGCCAGACGACAATGACGGCTGCAACCAAAAAAAAAAATGGCCAGGCATTGTGGCAGGCACCTGTAGTCCCAGCTACTTGGGAGGCAGAGGCAAGAGACTGGCTTGAGCTCAGGAGTTGGAGGTTGCTGTGAGCTGTGATGCCACTGCACTCTATCCAGGGTGACAGCTTGAGGCTCTGTTTCAAAAAAAAAAAAAAAAAAATAGGTAAAGCCTTCAATAATACAACCAGCTTCCTGAATTTGTATAATTTTAAAGA